>JAVSCE010013110.1:0-10959 GCA_032199065.1 Smutsia gigantea
TTATTGTAAACACAGTCTGATGTTTCTTTCTTTCTCTCCGTTCTTATTCCTCCTCCTCCATTCTTTCTATAATAGGTATTTTATTCTTTGCCTTTGGTTAGTATTTGGATGGTCTGCTTTCTTTGCTATGATTTTTTTTTTCTCTGGTGACATCTTTTTAGCCTGAGGTGTGCTTCCATCTAGAGCAGTCCATTTAAGATATCCTGTAGTGGTGGTTTATGAGAGGCAAACTCTCTCAGCTTTCGTTTATCTGGAAATTGTTTAATCCCTCCATCATATTTAAATGATAATCGTGCTGGATACAATATTCTTGGTTCGAGGCCCTTCTGTTTCATAACGTTAAATATATCATGGCATTCTCTTCTGGCCTGTAAGGTTTCTGTTGAGAAGTCTGATGATAGTGTGATGTGTTTTCCTTTGTAGGTGATCTTTTCTCTCTCTAGCTGCCTTTAATACCCTGTCCTTATCTTTGATCTTTGCCATCTTAATTATTATGTGTCTTGGTGTTGTCTTCCTTGGGTCCCTTGTGTTGGGAGATCTATGAGCTTCGGTGGACTGCGAGACTACTTCCTTCCCCAGCGAGGGAAAGTTTTCAGCAATTATTTCTTCAAAGACACCTTCTATCCCTTTTTCTCTCTCTTCTTCATCTGGTACTCCTATAATGCGAATATTGTTCCCTTTGGATTGGTCACACAGTTCTCTTAATATTCTTTCATTCCTAGAAATCCTTTTATCTCTCTCTGCCTCAGCTGCTCTGTACTCCTGTTCTCTGTTTTCTATTCCATTAACAGTCTCTCACATCTCATCCATTCTGCTGTTAAGCCCGTCGATAGCTTGTCTGATTTCTGTATTGTCTTTCCTCAGTTCCCTCACTTCCTCCCTCAGCTCTTGCACATTTCTCTGTAGATCCATCAGCATGGTTATGACTTTTATTCTGAATTCTTTTTCAGGGAGGCTGTGCATTTCCATCCCTTCAGACTCCCTCTGTGGGGTTGTCTGGTTGATTTTGGTCTGAACCATCTTCCTCTGTCTTTTCATGGCTATATAATTGGTCACTGATAGTTGCCACGTATGTCAGCTGGGCTCTTTAAGACTTTAAAAAGAGAAGAAAAAAAAAGAGAAAAAAAATTAAGAAAGAAAGAAAAAAAGAAAGAAAAGAAAAAACAAAAACAAAACAAAACAAAAAAAACAAAAAAAGCCCACCGGACGTAGATTCTGTGGGAATGCTCTAGGTGGCGCTGTTGCCCCACTATTCCACAGCTGTGACTGTGCCGCTCCGCAGGGCCCTTTATCGCTCTGGCAGGGGTGGGAACGACTAGGAGGCTGTTGATCTCAGTGAGAAGTGTAAGTATGGCTACACTTCCTCAGTCACCAGCTAAGGCGTCTGAAACTCCCCAGGACTCGCAGCCTGCTGGGCTGAGTGTGCTGGGGTGATCCGGCTCCTCCGCTGGGCTCCTGTCTCTTTAAGACCGCTGAAGAAAGTGCGCGCTTTTTTTTTTCCTTCCCGGGAGCCGGCTGCAAGCACCCTGGCGCGTTCCCTGCTCAGATCCTGCCGCTCTGTCTCTCCAATCTCCGCTGCACTGCGCAATGTGGGTCAGCGCTCCCCGCGCAGATCCCCGGGGCTGGCTACTTCGCGGGGTGCACTTCCACTCCCTCCCGGCTCTGAATCCTCTCCTCCCGCCGTTGCGCTGGGGTGGGGAGGGCTCGGGTCCCGCCGGGTCGCGGCTCCGTATCTTACCCACCTCTTGGGGTGCCGAGTCCTCTCGGGTGTAGCTGCACGCTGTGCGCTTTCCTGTGTATTCTCGTCTCTCTTTTAGGAATAGATGTATTTTCTGTGTTTTCGTAGATAAATATAGTGTTGGGAGGAGATTTCTGCCGCACTGCTCACACCGCCATCTTCCCGGAAGTCCTGCTCCTCTGCCCATTTTTTAATTGGCTTATTTGCTTTTGTTTGTTGAGGTGCGTGAGCTCTTTATATAATTTGGATGTCAACCCCTTATCGGATATGTCATTTATGAATATATTCTCCCATACTGTAGGGTGTCTTTTTGTTCTCCTGATAGTATCCTTTGCTGTACAGAAGCTTTTTAGTTTAATATAGTCCCACTTGTTCATTTTTGCTTTTGTGTCCTTTGCCCAGGGAGATAAGTTCATAAAGAAGTTGCTCATGTTTATGTCCAAGAGCTTTTTCCCTATATTTTTTTCTAAGAGTTTTATGGGTTCATGACTGACGTTCAGGTCTTTGATCCATTTTGAGTTTGCTTTTGTGTGTGGGGTTAGACAGTAATCCAGTTTCATTCTCTTACATAGAGCTGTCCAGTTTTGCCAACACCAGCTGTTGAAGAGGCTCTCATTTCCCCATTGTATATCCAAGGCTCCTTTATCATATATTAATTGACCATATATGCTTGGGTTTATATCTGGGCTCTCTATTCTGTTCCACCGGTCTATGGGTCTGTTCTTGTGCCAGTACCAAACTGTCTTGATTACTGTAGCTTTGTAGTAGAGCTTGAAGTTAGGGAGCATAATTCCCCCTGCTTTATTCCTCCTTCTCAGGATTGCTTTGGCTATTCTGGGTCTTTTGTGGTTCCATATGAATTTTAGAATTATTTGTTCCAGTTTATTGAAGAAAGCTCTTGATATTTTGATAAGGATTGCGTTGAATCTGTAGATTGCTTTCGGTAGTGTAGCCATTTTGACAATATTTATTCTTCCTAGCCAAGAGCATGGGATGAATTTCCATTTGCTAGTGTCCTCTTTAATTTCTCTTAGGAGTGTCTTGTAGTTTCCAGGTTATAGGTCTTTCACTTCCTTTGTTAGGTTAAATCCTAGGTATTTTATTCATTTGGATGCGGGTGTGAATGGAATTGTTTTCCTGATTTCTCTTGCTGCTAGTTCATCGTTAGTGTATAGGAATGCAACCGATTTCTGTGTATTAATTTTGTATTCCACAACTTTGCTGAATTCAGATATTAGATCTACTCGTTTTGGAGTGGAGTCTTTTGGGATTTTTATGTACAATATCATGTCATCTGCAAACAAGGACAGTTTGAGTTCTTCCTTGCCAATCTGGATGCCTTTTATTTCTTTGTGTTGTCTGATTGTCATAGCTAGGGCTTGCAGCACTATGTTGAATAAAAGTGGGGAGAGTGGGCATCCTTGTCTTGTTCCCAATCTTAAAGGAAAAGCTTTCAGCTTCTCGCTGTTAAGTATAATGTTGGCTATGGATTTGTCATGTATGGCCTTTATTATGTTGAGGTACTTGCCCTCTATACCCATTTTGTTGAGAGTTTTTATCATGAATGGATGTTGAATTTTGTTGAATGCTTTTTCAGCATCTATGGAGGTGATCATGTGGTTTTTGTCCTTCTTTTCGTTGATGTGGTGAATGATGTTGATGGATTTTCGAATGTTGTACCATCCTTGCATCCCTGGGATGAATCCCACTTGATCATGATGGACGATCTTTTTGATGTATTTTTGAATTCAGTTTGCTAAGATTTTGTTGAGCATTTTTGCATCTTTGTTCATCAGGGATGTTGATATGTAATTTTCTTCTTTTGTGGTGTCTTTGCCTGGTTTTGGTATTAGAGTGATGTTGGCCTCATAGAATGAATTTGGGAGTATTCCCTCCTATTCTGCTTTTTGGAAAACTTTAATGAGGATGGGTATTAGGTCTTCACCAAATGTTTGATAAAATTCAGCCGTGAAACCATGTGGTCCAGGAGTTTTGTTCTTAGGTAGTTTTTTGATTACCAGTTCAATTTCTTTGCTGGTAAGTGGTCTATTCAGATTTTCTGTTTCTTCCTGGGTCAGCCTTGGAAGGTTGTATTTTTCTAGAAAGTTGTCCATTTCTTCTAGGTTATCCAGTTTGTTAGCATATAATTTTTCATAGTATTCTCTCATAATTCTTTGTATTTCTGTGGTGTCCATAGTGATTTTTCCTTTCCCATTTCTGATTCTCTTTATGTGTGTAGATGCTCTTTTTTTCTTGATAAGTCCGGCAATGGGTTTACCTATTTTGTTTATTTTCTCAAAGAACCAGCTCCTGCTTTCATTGATTCTTTCTATTGTTTTATTCTTCTCAATTTTATTTATTTCTGCTTTAATCTTTATTATGTCCCTTCTTCTACTGACTTTGGGTCTCGTTTGTTCTTCCTTTTCTAGTTTCATTAATTGTGAGTTTAGACTGTTCATTTGGGATTGTTCTTCTTTCCTGAGGTAGGCCTGTATTGCAATGTATTTCCCTGTTAGCATGGCCTTAGCTCCGTCCCACAGGTTTTGTGGTGTTGAATTAGTGTTGTTGTTTGTCTCCATATATTGCTTGACCTCTGTTTTTATTTGGTCATTGATCCATTGATTTTTTAGGAGCATGTTATTAAGCCTCCATGTGTTTGTGGGCTTTTTCATTTTTTTTGTGTAATTTATTTCTAGTTTCATACCTTTGTGATCTGAGAAGCTGGTTGGGGCAATTTCAATCTTTTGAAATGACTTTTCACCTAAAGTTTGTTGACCACCATAGGGGGTGAATTGGGAATTTTTTTTCCAAAATTTTCCAAGGAAGGAGATCAGGGGACTCATTTATGTTGATCTGTTTATACTCTTTTGGCCAGATTCATTTGTGACCATGCGCTCACACTTGTGGGACACTAGGCTAAGGTTCTCATGGGGAAGAGAACAGAGTTAAAATAATCTATAACTCTTGATTAGGTTATTAACTTTGCCTCATTGGTGCCACATTCTAACCACTTCACTTGGGAAGGTATTGTACAGTCGTTTATTATTCACCATATAAATATCTCCTGCAAAACTTATAGATCCAAAGGCTGAAGATGTCATCATCATCATTATCAATTCTAGTTAACATTTATTGAATGTTTTAATCATTTTTGTTTTATATTTATTAGCACACTTTATCGTTTTATCCTTTTATCCCATTTTCCAAATAAGAAAACTGAAGGAGACTGAAATTAGATAACTTGAATGAGGTGACACACATAGTATGTGTCCCAGTCTGGTTGGTTTTGAGCCCAGACAGTCTGGCTCCAGAGTCCACTGTTATAACTATATTGTTTTGCAATTCGCAAAAGATAAAATACTCTTTAGAAATTTACTCTTAAGGTCCCCAACAGGAGCCCTCCAAACAGTCAGTCGTCAGTGGCGAATCTAAGTGGTAATCTGGGTGTAGTGAAACCTTCTCATCTTCCATAAATCACTCGTGCCCAAAGCTTTTCCAAATTGACACATATTCTAAGAAAAGCCAATATGCTCTCTCTATAGTGGTAACTTCATGACAAGTCTGCTTCCAATCTATTGCCATCCTTCAACTCCTCTTTTTCTTGTCTCAGGGGAAGAGGCATCTTTTCCAAGGTTACCTTGTTTTTTGCATCTCATTTCTCTATTTCCCCCCATATTTTACTCCATTATTTATCCCCTCCTTTTCTTGCCTCTTCAATTTCCATCTCACCTGTGGCTCTTCCTGCTTAATCTGCAAATAAGCTACGGTTTCTTCTATCCTGAAATGACAAAAACAAGCAAACTAAGCTCTCTCCTTGAACAATCACTTCTGATTCACCTTAAGGAGGAGCTCCAATAAAGGGATCCCCTTGCTCAACAGCCTTAATTTTTCTTCACTTTATGAATTGATTAGAAATCTCAGTCCAAAATTCAGGATGCTCCAGAACTGGGCCTCAGTTTGCTTTCTGGTTGTATCTCCTACAACTTTCCTTTCCTACCCTAAGCTTTAACCACACAGGACTACTCACAGGTCTTTGTATGTGATTTCCTTTGCACAAGATGTTACCTCCACTTGGATTTACCTTTATCAGAGGACTCTGTGTAAACTTCCCTGGATTCTTTCTAGTTACCTGTGGCTATCTCCCTCCCACTCATACATGCCTGAAGGCAGGGACTAAATGTTACCAGTGAGACAGTAAAAATTTGCTTGAACTGAGAAAGCAAAATCAGCCCATTCATTGGACTGGAGTAACAGACACAGATAAAGCCAGCTGCAAGTTTAACAAGAAACAATATTTCTCTAAAGACACACTGCAGCTGTAGATTGATAACAACCCCCTTTATTTGAGTGTCCACCACCAGTTTTTTATTCACTGAGAAACTTTTTTTCTCTACTATCATAGACTATTAGGTACTTTGCTGCTTGAAATCATATCAGTGAGAGTAAAATATCCCACATTTGTCTGGAGGACATAAATTTCTCAGACACAGAGAAGCAGCCTCGATTTCCAATCCAGGTGCAGAGGTTCAGATAAGGGTATCTGGATACAACATTCCACATCTATCTTTACTTTGTGGTTCCCAAGGAAACAAGATTCTGGGTTTACTTTGCAGTGTAGTCCTTATGTTGGCCCCTCCACACAGCCCTGATTTGAGCTTACCAAAACAATGCTTCATTTATAATTTACCTAAACTCTACCCTTCCCTCAAATCGTATAGTGCCTTTTTTTCTTTGTTTGGTGAGACGCCCCACGGTTTACCTGGTGTGCAGTCTTCCTTATTGCAATAGGTCAAAAAGCCTGACTTTTCGGATTACAGGTTTGTTCTTGGTGGCCTTACCCTGACTGGGCTAAGATACAGGCTCTATATTCTTAGCCACTTAGCTTGTCCAAAGTAGGAATTCAAAAATTGTTCACTAAAGTAGACTAG
Source organism: Smutsia gigantea (assembly GCA_032199065.1). Classification (NCBI taxonomy): domain Eukaryota; kingdom Metazoa; phylum Chordata; class Mammalia; order Pholidota; family Manidae; genus Smutsia; species Smutsia gigantea. The sequence continues at coordinate 6,667 of JAVSCE010013110.1, forward strand.
GAATTAGAATATTGGGGTTCTAGTTAGATTACGTGGATTGAGTATATGGATTCCAGCTTCATTTCTACTAAAAACTAATGAGCAGGATCATCTTAAGTAAGTCAACCTGCCCCATTGGCCTGTTTTCTCGTTAGACGAGGGGCTGTTTCTTCTAATCCCAGGGCAAGGACTTCGACATCAGGTAGACCTAGGACTGAGTATCGGTTCTCCCACTTACTAAGACCTGTGATTTTTGCTTTTCTGAGCCTCCGTTTTGTAATTATTAAAGCGGAGATAATACTGAACACTGCCGTGTAGATTCTCCATTGTTGCGGTGAGGATCAAGGTGGCCATTAAAGCACTGCTGTATGCCTACTTGTATTATGTGAGCTCGGACAAATTATCAACCTTTCTGTGCCTCTGTTTCCTCTATAAAAGTGGAGAAACAGTACTACGCACCGCAAGGAGGTTATTGTGGGCATTAAATGAGATGAAAAAAGTAGAGAGCTTGGAACTGTCTGGCACGTAATTAGAGGCTTAAAATACGTGAGCTAATGTAATTAGTATTAGATATCTACTACTAACTATTCTGTGGGCCAGAATCTCAGGATGAACAGTTTCATTCTAAGGACAAAACCAAAAACCTGTACCGTGGGCCCGAAACACAAAAATGAAGCATTTGTTTTCCCAGAACAATTAACGCTCCCAGAACTGGGTTAGGAACCGCCCAGTCCCTATTAAATATGGCAGCGCGCAGGGCCGACCTATTGCGCTTGCGCACGCGGAAACCCCTCCCACGCCTCCTTCACCGCGGCTCCCTACGCCCAGTCGCCTTCCCGGCCCAAGTCACCCTAGCCCCGGCGCAGCCGAGGTGCCGGGAGAGGGCTGGCCAGGGCGTGCACGCGCGGACGTAAGCTGTGCTTGGCCGATACTTGCTAGGCGCCTGTCACATGAGCCTCGCACCCGCACTTCTCCTCCTCCCTGCTGGGCTGTGAATGAAGCTCTGCCGGCTACGTGGGGCGCTAGCTCAACTTGGTGTCTGGACGCCAGAGCCGACTTGAGCGCTCGGACGGCCGGCGGCGGACTCGGGCTCCGCCGCTCCTGACCTCGGCGACAGGTAAAGACAGATGGGCTGTCTGTTTCCTAACAGGTCCTATGCGGGCCGCCGGTTCCTGGCCCACCTCCGGAGCACCCCCTGGGCGCATCGACACAAGGGAAGCGCTCCCCGCTGGCTCGGCCCCCCGGAGATGGGGGGTACCCCTTGCCCGGCTGCCACCGCCTGGCACTCGGAGGAGTCAGACCGGCTATTTCTGGCCAGTGCAGGGCAGCATCTTCCCCGGAGCCCAGCCCTGTTCCCCGAGCAAGGGTCCCTGCACTGTCCCAGCGAAGTTTTCTCGCGGAGCGGCGCCAAGCCCGCCCCTTTTTTGAATGGGGGAGGTTAGCTGCAGGCGTCCCCTTCCCAAGACTGGGGCAGTGTGACTGGCAAAGCTTTGTCGAGGCCCCGTTCTTCTCCCTCCTGGTCTGTACTCGCAGGTTCCTGTGGTTCTTAGCGAATAGAAGTCCAAACTCGGAAAAGTAATTGCGAGTTTTCCTTTCCTACTTAATTCGGGTAGCTGTTTCTCTCCAGTTTCCAGGCTTGCCCTTGAGCTCCTTCACCTCGAAGGGGAGAGCTTTACCTTTACATTGATGCGCGTTTGCCTTTATTACTATTTCAGAGCAAATCAGTTTCTTGGAGTGCCAAGTGAAGTTGTTCATGTGCCCCTGTGATAACGTCAGTGTAAGGTACCCTAAATAAGTGAGAGAAATCCAGAAGTGTGGAGCATAAAAAGCCGGTAAGAATCTGCTTTACATAAACGTCATATATTTATTAGCAACTGCCAGGGTTTGACTTCAGAGATGTTACATTTCACCTGGTCCCACAAGGCGCGGGTCGGTACTTTTTAACTGCACGCGAAATAAGGGGAAAAAAAGGCAAACCAAAACAAACTGTCACAGGTTCCTGATATGTCATCAGAGTGCTTTTTTCCTGGTGAATTCACCCTGGGACTTTGTGAGTTCCTAGTTTTCTTGGACTCGCGAACCGTTCCTTAACCAAAGCATTGTTTTTTCTCTGTTGATGTTTTTGGGACTAGTGGACACATACATATTTTTGTTCTTAAAAAAAAAGTCATTAAAGGCCAAAATGACGACTCTCAAGTTGGTGTTAAGTCTTCAGTATGTGCGCATTAGTGCTTTCACTTTGCCGGTGGAGGTGTTGCTTCTATAAAAGCTATGGAAACAGCAATCCACTTTGATGTTCACCAGGTCGAAAGGGTGAGGACTTTTTCTTAGAAAAATCGGATTGGCTTGTATGCTAAATAAGGAAGATCAATTTATTAAGAACTTTTAAATAGACCAAGCACAGTGTTTGCTATACTAAAGCTCCGAATCAAACGAAGTAGACCTTTCATTTCTTTTTCTTCCATTCCTAGCTCCTTTCCTATCCTTGCCATAGTATTGTCCTAAGACTGAATGTGATGTTTTAAATGTAGGAATTAGCTGAATTAATTTGGTTCTGTTCCATTTTTCTTTTTCTTTGGTTCTTCTTTCTCCTGATTATAAAAGCAAACTATGCTCCCTATAGGGCATTGGCAAAGTTTGGGAAAGTAGGATGAAGTGAAGAGGAAGAGCTATGACCAAAAGGGCATAGCTCTTAACTTTTCATTATGCGTCCTTTCTCTATTTTCAAACTTGAAGTATGCACAAGATTTGCTCTCCTTTCTACTAATTTTTTAATGTAAAGTTGGGTGTTTGGGAAGTTGGGGAGGGCAGTAGAAATTATGCTCTTTTTCATTCCCCAAAGAGTGGACTTAATGATAGGAAAGACACACTTGACAGTTATCTCATTCAACCACCCATCCTTTGAGATTCTGAAGCCCATTTCCTGAAGATCCAGTGATTCATGCGAAATTGAACACCACTCAGCAGCAATATTAACTGACTCTAGATCTCCCCATTTTATCTTTCTTCAGGGGTACCATGCCGGGGGGAAAACTTGACACTATGTGCATATCTTTGAAAGAGAAGTTCAGATTGGGAAAGGAGATAATTTTCAAGGATTTGAAATTTTTCTTTTCATTTAGGTATTCATTTTTCTGTTTACATTTTCAGGGTCGGGATTTGAGCATCTCACAGAAAGTAAGATTTGAGCATCTCACAGAAAGTAAGATCACAGCTGCTGTTATCTCTATATCCCAGTCAAGCCCCCCCTACAAACTGGGGAACTCTGGGAGACTCTGAGCCTGAGACCCCAAGGTGGTGAAGGATAGGATCAAGATGGCCATGTGGCAGGGTAAGTAATTAGCACTTATTCCTGTAGCTGGTTTTTCTTCCTTTTCTATCCTCCATCCCAACCTAAACCCCCAAGCCAGTGGCAGGCAGCCAGCTGTTTCGTTAATTTAATCCTTTGTCTCTATAAGGACAAAATATATTAGTTGAAAAGAAGTTGCTCCTTTCTAGAAGTTCAAATTATTTTATAGAGGTTGTGTGTGTCTATGTATGGGGAGTAGCAGGAAAATGTAGTGCCAGAAGCATTTTCAAAGAACTCTCTTCATTAGAACATGTGCTTTGTGGGGGTTATATGGGAGGAAACAGGATATTTTTTCATATTTGTGTTTCTCACTTGTTTCCAGCAAATTTCTATCATAAGGTTCTCAAAGGTGAGGGAGACAGATGTCAGCACCTTCCTGGCTTCCTCTTCTCAATAAAGACTTTGAAGCATATTTAATGTTATAATTTTTATATTTGTTGAAAGAAGGCAAATGCCTTTTTAAATACTATGAACTACCTGAGAGCAAAGCTCAACCATCTCTTGCCTGATGGATTATACCTATTGTGAACCTGTGAATTCTTATCACATACACAGTTTTTTATTTGTGGTGGGGTTGAAGATGGTGCCTTATGGGAGAGTATCAGAATCTCCAGGGGTGGGTGGGATTTTTATGTTTACCAAAAGGGAGTGTGGGCTTAAGAAATGATAGGCAAACACTACCCAGATTGGTCTGTGACCCACAAAAGGTTAAGGACCACTGAGATGAAGTAGAATGAAAGAACTCAAATATCTATAAATATTCAACAGGTAGGTTTGTTGGTGGCCTTTCTTTTCAAATTGTCTCCTGTTGGTTATGGCTTCACGTGTGTAGGCACACAAATGTAGCAAGTATTTTAGATGTATGAGGTTTGTCAATTTAAAGAGATTTGTTGAAGTAGGATTTGGCCTGTATGCCTGCTTTGACTCACACAATGGGCATGTATTAGGAGCAGTCTGGATATTCT
>JAVSCE010013111.1:0-122463 GCA_032199065.1 Smutsia gigantea
AGTAGGATTTATTCCAGGGATGCAAGGATGGTTCAACATTCGAAAATCCATCAACATCATCCACCACATCAACAAAAAGAAAGACAAAAACCACATGATTATTTCCATAGATGCTGAAAAAGCATTCGACAAAATTCAACATCTATTCATGATAAAAACTTTCAACAAAATGGGTATAGAGGGCAAGTACCTCAACATAATAAAGGCTATATATGACAAAGCCACAGCCAACATTATACTTAACAGTGAGAAGCTGAAAGCTTTTCCTTTAAGATTGGGAAGAAGACAAGGATGCCCACTCTCCCCGCTTCCATTCAACATAGTACTGGAGGTCCTAGCCATGGCAATCAGACAACACAAAGAAATAAAAGGCATCCAGATTGGCAAGGAAGAAGCTAAACTGTCCCTGTTTGCAGATGACATGATATTGTACATAAAAAACCCTAAAGAATCCACTTCAACACTACTAGATCTAATATCTGAATTCATCAAAGGTGCAGGATACAAAATGAATGCACAGAAATCTATGGCATTCTTATACACTAACAATGACCTAGCAGAGAGAGAAATCAGGAAAACAATTTGATTCAAAGTTGCATCAAAAAGAATAAAATACCTAGGAGTAAACCTAACCAAGGAAGTTAAAGACCTATACCCTGAAAACTACAAGACACTCATGAGAGAAATTAAAGAGGATACCAATAAATGGAAACACATCCCGTGCTTATGGATAGGAAGAATTAATATTCTCAAAATGGCCATCCTGCCTAAAGCAATTGACGGATTTCATGCAATTCCTATCAAAATACCAGTAGCATTTTTCAATGAACAAGAGAAAATCATTCTATAATTCATATGGAACCACAAAAGACCCCGAATAGCCAAAGCAACCTGAGAAGGAAGAATAAAGTTAGGGGGATTATGCTCCCCAACTTTAAGCTCTACTACAAAGCCACAGTACTCAAGACAGTTTGGTACTGGCACAAGAACAGACCCATAGACCAATGGAACAGATTAGAGAGCCCTGATATAAACCCAACCATATATGGTTAATTAATATATGATAAAGGAGCCATGGACATACAATGGGGAAATGACAGCCTCTTCAACAGCTGGTGTTGGCAAAACTGGACAGTTACATACAAGAGAATGAAACTGGATTATTGTTTAACCCCATACACAAAAGTTAACTCAAAATGGATCAAGGACCTGAATGTAAGCCATGAAACCATAAAACTCTTTGAAGAAAACATAGGCAAAAGTATCCTGAATATAAGCATGAGCCACTTCTTCCTGAACGCATCTCCTCGAGCAAGGGAAACAAAAGCAAAAATAAACTCATGGGACTACATCAAACTAAAAAGTTTCTGTACAGCAAAGGACACCATCAACAAAACGTAAAGGCATCCTACAATATGGGAGAATATATTTGTAAATGACATATCCGACAATGGGTTAACATCCAAAATATATAAAGAACTTACACGCCTCTACACCCAAAAAGCAAATAACCCGATTAAAACATGGGCAGAGGATATGAAGAGACAGTTCTCCAAATAAGAAATTCAGATGGCCAACAGACATGAAAAGATGCTCCACATCACTAATCATCAGGGAAATGCAAATTAAAACCACAATGAGATATCACCTCACACCAGTAAGGATGGTCACCATCCAAAAGACTAAGAACAACAAATGCTGGTGAGGATGTGGAGAAAGGGGAACCCTCCTACACTGCTGGTGGGAATGTAAGCTAGTTCAATCATTGTGGAAAGCAATATGGAGGTTCCTCAAAAAAACTAAAAATACAAATACCATTTGACTGGGGAATCCCACTCCTTGGAATTTACCCAAAGAATACAATTTCTCAGATTCAAAAAGACATATGCACCCCTACGTTTATCGCAGCACTATTTACAATAGCCAAGATATGGAAGCAACCTAAGTGTCCATCAGTAGATGAATGGATAAAGAAGATGTGGTACATATCCACAATGGAATATTATTCAGCCATAAGAAGAAAACAAATCCTACCATTTGCAACAACATGGATGGAGCTAGAGGGTATTATGCTCAGTGAAATAAGCCAAGCCGAAAAAGACAAGTATCAAATGATTTCACTCATATGTGGAGTATAAGAACAAAAAAAAAATACTGAAGGAACAAAACAGCAGCAGACTCACAGAACCCAAGAACGGACTAATAGTTACCAAAGGGAAAGGGACTGGGGAAAATGGGCGGGAAAGGAGGGATAATAAGAGGGGAAAAGGGGCATTACGATTAGCATATGTAATGTTTGGGGGGGCACAGGGAGGGCAGTACAACTCAGAGAAGACAAGTAGTGATTCTATAGCATCTCACTACGCTGATGCACAGTGACTGTAATGGGGTTGGTGGGGGGACCTGATGAAGGGGTAGTTTAATAATCGTAATATTGCACATGTAATTGTAAATTAATGATAAAATAAATTATATTTAAAAAAAGAAAAAAGAAAAAAATTACACAGTGAGTTAACATTCTAGCCTGGGCTTAATTCAAATCTTAATTTTCCTAAATCTAATGACGTTTTCCTTATAACAACACTGCTTTGCAAAGGTGTCCCTGATACTTTGTAAAGGTCTCAGTGAAAGCTAAAACCGATTGGCTTTGTAAGTATTTGGAACACTTACCTTAGTAAACACTCCCAAATACTTCCTCTGAAAGTAAGCAAATGTAAGGGATGCATGTGAATTGTCTCCTGACATTCCACTAACTGAGAATGTGCTGTGAGTATGTGCCAATTTTATATTTTAACAGTTACAATTTGTGATGGTTAATAGATTTTAGGAAAAGGGAGGAAATACTAGTCCTGGGAAAGTTCAGATATCCCAAAGCTCTGCCCATAGAAAACCGTGAAAAGTGGTCCTTCTATTACTGCCTCAGGCAAGAGGCAGGAAAGTCAGGAGGGGTAGGTTAGTAGGGGTCAGCACTGGTGTCTATAGGATTAATTGATTACCTGGGGGAGGGAGCCCTTCGTTGTTTGTCGTTTTTTTTTCTTGCATGGTGTGGGGGTAAAGTGATTTCAGCTGGGGAATTGTGTAGGGAGGATATTTAGCCACAAGCTGCAGGATTGTATTGTATTTAACAAAGAATGAGAGTCATCAGAATCCAAGGCAACCCCCGGCGTTACCACTTAAATAACGTTCTACCTTTTCCTCTTAGCATCCCTCCTCTGGGTTTAGATTTTTTGGGAAAAAACATAGGCAAACACATTGCTTAGAAACTAGGAATAAATTTGAGAGGATTTAAGAGGTCATGAGCACATTTTCTGTTTAATTTTCCATGGTTTTCTACTTATAATACTGCAGAAATAGAATAGTGTTCTACTTTAAAAAGTATACAAAGTACTATAGAAAAATAGAAAATGGCTTACTCAGTTCAACTAGGTTGTTTGGTCTGGGTTATGTGTATGTATGTGTGTCTGTCTACATGCAATGTACATGTGATGATTCTGTTTTACTGTTTATTAACATGTGTTAAGGCCAGATTATTTTATATTTTTATTTAGATCTTGTAGCTTAACAATTGTTTATTCTACTAAGCTGCAAAATGTATTAATTATGCAAGTTGGCTATGTATTACATATTATGTAATATCCAGTATCTATAGTGGCATAATTTTATTGTATTTATTGTTTATGGATTAATTTTTATTAAGATATCATTGATACAATCTTATAAAAGTTTTTACAACATTCACCCATATTATCAAGTTCCCCCCACACCCCATTTCAGTCACTGTCCATCAGCATAGTAAGATGCCAGAGTTACTACTTGTCTTCTCTGTGCTGTAGTGCCTTCCCCGTGCCCCCCCCTATATTATGTGTGCTAATCGTAATGCCCCTCAATCCCCTTCTCCCTCCCTCCCCACCCACCCTCCCCAACACCTTCCCTTCTTAGAGTCTGTGAGTCTGCTGGATACAGCCTTAATTTTTAAAGCAACTGAAAGTCTATTTCAAAGTGACATCTTGAGAACACAAAATATATTTATGGCCCATTGGTTAGTAAATAATAATTCAGTTTTATATATTGTTACAGGTATACAGGTGCTTAAATTTTAATTACTAATGGTTAAGTAAATTTTATGACAAAATTTAAAGACAACCTATCAAATTTATTTTATCATTAGTTTTCTCATTTTAAAATGGGGGTAGTTAAGAGTAATAATAACCATAATGGTTTGTTGTGCACAAATGATAGAAAATTTCTGGCAAATTCTTGTGCTGTAGTGTGAAGTCAAATAATAGGAGGAGGAATTTGGACTGCAGTATCTACATGTATGTTTGAGTCTATGTAATATTTGGAGGTGAAGGGAATGGGAAGGAGGGGTTACATTTAACTATGCAGTATCACAGAAGAATACTACTAAGAGTAACAGTAACAGGATTTCCTTCCACAGTGCTTTTCCTCGTCCAGTATGCCTTAGTTGGTGGAGGCACTGAGACAATTTGATATCGATCCACAGGAAGCCAGGATTGTGCTTTGACATGAGAAAAAGTGCTTGATGGGAAAACATTGCTTCTAATTGTGTAAATATAGCTGACTGTTTTACATCTGATTTTACATCCCGACTTTTGGAAACGACTCTGTATTTCTTCTGATACTGTACTGGCTGTCAGTCATGTCCCGTCTTCAGCAGGGAACAGAGTTAAGAAATTCAGAAGCAATAATGACAGTTAAACAATTGCTCAAGGGCCAATCAAAATCTTTATGTTGTTAAAATAATTTTTTAATGGAAATATTTCAGACATTAAAATAAAGACAATACAATGCATCAATTCTCATCTTTGGAAATAATATGGAACAAATGTAATTGAAGAAATCCCAGCCCCTGCCATGTACCTCTCCTTATGAATTCTTCTTTTTTCTCTAGATCTGTAACCATTATCCTAAATTTGTATCCAACATTCCTGTATATATATTTATATTTATACTTTTACTTTATATATATGGCTAGCCTTAGTACATGAGTATGTAATATTGTCCATTTAATATCCCTTTTTCTTTATTTTTTGCCAGCCTTGGGTGTTTGCAATGTTAACTCTTTGGTTACATATTATTCATTCATTTAATTGTCTTTCTGTTTTTGAATACTTTGTTTTGAATCATCCAAAATATTTTTAGCTTTTTCATTTTAAGGAAGTCAGCTTTTTCAATACTCCTTTCTGGCTCTCACTACCTACTGATGTTTCACATAATGCAGTAGATGGAATCCAGGGGCTTTGGGGAAAAGGGCCTGAGTTTAGAAATTCAATACTTTCTTGCTTTGGGTAATTTACATACTGAATTAGACCTTGTTCTACACATCTATGAAATGAGAAATTCATTTTTGTATAAGTCATAATGTCTCTAACTTTATTTCACTTCTTTGTAAATGGATGTTACTTGTTCCAATGCCATTAATTGACTAATTGATTTATTATCTGTGATTATCAAAGCTAACTCTGTTGTGCATTATTTCTCCTTATTTGTGGATATCTTTCTGGTGTTTGGTGTTTGTTTTTTGTTTGGGTTGGTGGGTTGCTTGGTTTGGCCTGCTTGTGAATGCCTGAGCTGGGATAATGTTAATTAGATAGGTTTTAAATAAATCCTGGTGTTTGATAGAGCCAGCCTTACACTTTGGAATTCTAATTGAAAATTTTATGGTTTTTCCTTGTTGTTATGCTCATGTAAAAGTAAATTGAAAAATATAAACAATCTGTCAAAGTGCTCCCAGAGTCTGTTCAGATCCGTTTGGAAGTGCATGGGTTTCCCAGATAAATTGTGGGATAATTTATATCAAGGTGATAATATACTTACCCATTAACGAATATGTCTCATTCACATGGTGTATTTCTTTATTTGTTTATCATTTTAAAATTATAAATACTTCCCCATGGTGTCATGATCTGCTTTAGGCACCTGCAGCCACAGGGTCGGGTCCCCAGGCCATCTCTTTCTGGCCAGCTGACTAGAAATTCAGAGGTTCCGCCTACCCACTAAGGTTCAATAGTTCACTAGTTTGTCTCACGGAACTGAGAAAAGAGCTGGACTTAGGATTTCAGGTTCATTATAGCAGAAGAACTGACCAGTCAGAGCTAGTCTAGTCGAAGGGAGATGCACAGCCTGAGGTCTGGGAGAGGTCCGACCGAGGCTGTCTTCTCCCAGTTGAGCCGGGAAGCACATTCCTGGGGGTGTGGCCACCGCAGAGAACCTGTCAGCCAAGGACGCTGCTCCAAGCTTGGTGCCAGAGGCTTTGAATTTCATTCCTAGGCATGATTGAGGGAATTATTAGCCACTGGGCTGCGACCAGGCACCGAGCCCCGTCTCTCTCTCCCTCCTCTCCCCAGAGGTCAGGCTCCCGCATGGCCCAAAGCCTCTGTTTGCGGGGTATTTTTATCTGGTGTGGCCGGTCCCCATCCTGAGTCATCAGGGTAGCGTAAACCATCTCAGGACCCCCTGAGTCCCCTGGTCAGTGTACAAGGGACACCAGTTAAATCATTTCGTGTAGAAAGTGACACACTTAGATCGCATCACTCTGGAGCTCCCGTGATTTATTATATATTATACTCTTAAAATGTACTGAGGCTCAGTCATAATAAAAAAGGGCAAAAACAGAACATTTTCATTATTTCTTTCAAATCCTAATAAGCACTCCCTGTCTTCCTTTCCTCCGTCCTTTTCCAAGCTATGTGGGCCTGGAGGCCTCTGCACGGCCCAGGGGAACAGCTGGTGGAAGGACACCCCCACCTGGGGAGGAGGTAGAGGCTGCACAGGGTTCAGATTCCCAGCAGCAGGAGCAGGGTGCCCTCCCGCATGGGGCTTGGCCCGAGCGCGCGAGGGGACATCCGAGCTGAGGACCACCTGGCATCGCAGGGCAGCGCCTTGGTGGGCTGAGGGAGGCATGTCCACAGGGGCGAAGGCTGGGGGCTGTCGTGGAGGATTGTTTAAATATGTAAGGCAGCCAGTCAAATAAGTAAATATATTAAGGAACCGGGACATACAAATACAAAATGAAGGGAAATGTAACTGTGTATGTACTTAATAATTGACGATGGGGAAAAAAAGCAGTTTTATAGAATATTGGCAGGCACCACAATCAGTGATGATGAATACGGTCACCGGTAATGGAGCCAGCGGAGATCGTGGGCTGGCCGACTGGAGGCTAGGACAGGAGGTTGGTCAGCTTCCGTGGCGCTCCTGCCAAAGGCGAGTAAGCTGAACGAGGTCGTGGAGCAGCAGGAAACCCGGGGGGCACACAGGACAGCCGGCCCGCCAGCCCCAGCCGGGGCCCCGCCGCGAGGACCCGGAGGGGAACCGAGCAAGGGGATGCGCGCCTCAGCGCGGTGCACAGTTCTGGCCCCAGACGATTTTTCTGTAAAGGATGTTTTGGGGGACAGTGCTGAAATCTGATGGGGTCTGAGGTTTAAATGGTGATAAAGAATCAAGGTGAGTATCCTGGTCATCGTCGGTTAGGAGGTTTCACCTGTATTGTTCTTGTCTTTAAATCTGTTTGTTTTCTGCCAAGGAAGCTGAAAAAGCATTGACCAGTCCATTACTGCCGCTGGCCCTCCTCCCCCTCCCTTTCTGCCGGCGCCGCCCACGTCACGCGTCAGTGAGCTCCTGGCTGAACTGTGTCCCACCTTTCCCTTGCGGCAAAACCTCATGACTAGATGCGCTTAGGAATTTCTGTCCAAACATGAGGTTTTAACACTAGTTGTAAGTGTGGAGTTTTTTTTTTTTTTTTTTTGGATGCTTGTTTACTTCATAAGTTATAAGGTGGTGGCCCTGGTTGGAGTATTGCCAGAAAGGATAAAGGATAAACAGGAAATGTACGTGGAATGGACACGTATCCTTGGCCCCTGGTTCTTTGAAGGGAACCCAGAGTTTGGCTAGCAGTAGGGAATGCGCTAGGTCACAGAAGTAGAGGAAGATGGGCAGTTTTATTATTATTATTTATTATTATTATTACAGCCCTGGGAGTGGAAGGTAACGGTTTTCCACAGCAGATCTCTAGGAATCCTCCTGACTAACTGAGGCTGTATACCCATCGGCCAGCAGATCCATTCAGCACCCCCCCCACCACCACTCTCCTCTCTGTTCCTGTGTGTCTGCCTACTGGGCTGGGTGGAGCTGCCCCAGCTCTCCAGGACCCAGCTGGCACCTGAGGCCCTCCTTTATTCTCGGATATGGGCTTCCCTGCACTGGCCTGAGTATTCTGGCCTGTGCCAGCCCAGGTGATGAGCCTTGAACATAAGATATAAAAGTCCAGAATTGTTTTTCATGTGACAGACAGTTAATAGAAAGGCTTGCAGATCCAGGGAAGTGGGAGGCACATGTATTAAAGGAACAAGATGGCCAGTCATGACATTATCATAATGGGGGTGCATGAGCGGTGCTCTGGGTCCTGGGCATGTCCAGTCCTGTGAATTGTTACGCTTGTTCATAAAGTTGCATATGATCTTTAAATTTTTTTTTGATTTTTAATTTCTGATTTTTAAAAATCTGCCTTATTGATTCCCAGGAATTTATCTGGAAAGCAAGATATTCTAAGATATTTTGGGGCTATCTGTTCCTTTAAGGAAAACTAAAGTCCTTGCCAACCTAAGTCATATTTCGTGAATTTGTATGTCCAGTTTCTTGTCTCTTGCTTTCTGAGCATACATCAGCTCTGATCACGGCACCCCCACTCAATCCTCACTTCCAGCACATGCACATCCACGTTGGACTGATGTATACTACAGATTCCTGGTAATAAAAGGACACCAATCAAGGGAATAAAAAAGGGTGGTGATAAAATGAACATGAGAATTTTGAGTTGCCAGGTTTCTGACTAAGTGAATGAAAACGCACAAGCATTTTCTGGACAAAATATAACAGGATGAGTCATGTCCTTAGGCTCTTTATCATGCCTTTCATTTTAGCAATAATTTATTCATGAGTCTCAGAGACTTTTTTTTGGCATCACTTAAATGTATCATGTCTTGACAGTTTTTCCTCTGTTCAAGCTCATCCTACTCCATTGTAATTTATTTAAGTATTTGAGTGTTTTAGAGGATTGTGGGTTAATGATGCATTAAAACTGCTTTAGAATGACCTTAGGCTAGGTAAATTACTGAAGTAGTGCCAGCCAGGGATATTTATTTTGATGGCAGTAAGCTTTTACTCTTAACTGCATGGCACATAGAATAATTTGCTGGTTGGTTTAAAATATATTCTGTAAGAGCTACAAACAAATTTTATTAAGAGGGAAATAACTGTTTATGATCTTGACCCTGTGAGAGACAATACCTATTTCCATGTTTCACGACTGCTGCTGAGGTCGGACTGGGCACCACCCTTGAGGGCTGCCATCTGACAGCCACACACACACAAATAAATGTGGTAAAGGAACCAGGGGCACGTTTATGACATTGGCACAGCCAGATCCCGAACGCTGCACTTCCAGTCTCATGCGTCTCCGCACCCAAGCCTCAGAGAAGAGTTTCCCACATCTGCCCAGGTCTTTCCAGCAGCAGCCTCGATCTAGCTGAGTGCAGGGCCATGTGCTTGTGCTGGTGGCTCTGGCAATAGACACTGCTTATGGGCAGGGGAACCTTTTAAGAAGAGCATTTAGGTCAGAGAAGAGACTGACTTTGTAAGTATTTTCCCTGGAGATGTCTTATGAATGAATCTCCTCATGAAGGCAACAGATATTTGTCTACAACATATGAATTTCCAGCCAGGCCTCTGTTGTCTCATTTTTCATCATATTGCAGTTCATGTCCTAAAACTGGTGGTGTTCTGAACTGTTTTGAATCCTTCTTTTATCATAATGTTTCCCCCTGGCCCCATTTGCCCCTGGTGGAAGTTGTCATGACTTTGACTACAACTATGTTACTGAGGCATAACTGAGAACTTTGCTCAGGAAAACGCAAGGGCCCTTTTGTTCCTGACCACGGCAAGCAAGTCATCTTGTAGTGGGAACATCCCTGCCAGTGTGTTTGAAACTTTGTGGATTCTCTTTCTTGAGCCTCTGCAACTTGTCCTCTGAGTGGCTTCAACCACCAGCCTCTTGTAGGATTCCTTCCCTGTTGAATCTTTAAAAGTTTCTTGCTGACTGGCTTCTCTACCATGTGTCAGTTACAAAGTCTTTCCAGCAGGTCTCCTTGGGCACTTCGGTGGTCTGAGCATCTAAGAAAGTTTGAAAAGCAATGAAACAGGATGAAGACTTGCACATGTGACTCTTAATTACTGGCTGACAAAGTGAGAAAAGAGAACATCGGTGGCATGGTCAAAGGGATCATGATTCAGCTCAGTCTGTGCTGGGGACATTCGTGATGTTGAGCAATTAACACTTAATATATTTGCTGGTGAAATACCAGTCAAAGGAAACAGAGAAGTTGAAATTAACAAATGGCTTCACTGTTTTACAAAAAAATACGGTATTGGCTTAAATGAATTACTAAAAACAAAACAAACCGAAACTTCACAGTTTATCTTTTTAATGTTTTTATGGAAGTACAGTTGATAGACAATATTATATTGGTTTCAAGTATATAGCATAATGATTTAACAGTTATGTACATTACTAAATGCTCACCACAACTAGGGTAGTTCCTGTTTGTCAACATAGAAAGATATAAACAGCATTTGTGACTGTGTTCTCTTCATGCATAGCTTTTAGTTTTTAGGGAGTGTTGGAGATGCCTTATGAAAATGGCACTAATATGTTGGTAAACTGTATACAGGGTGGCCAGTTTTAGCCAAATCCAGACATGTTCTCTGTGCTAATTGTGGTGCACAATTTGAATTTATTCCTAGGAGATATGGCCTTAGCATTGGCATTATTTGAAACAATTCAAATCTTACATACATTTGTTTGATATGCCCCAAAATGGAGCATCTTGATGAAGTACATTTTAACTCGATTTAATAATCACTGTTGGCCACATGTTGGGAATAATGATTATAGGCTGTAAAGAATGGTGTTTTTTTTTTTTTGGTAGGCACAAAATTAATTTTGAATTTCTGCTAGCCTCAGACATTTAATAGAATTGTGGTTTACAATTAATGCTTTCAAACATTTACATAAAACCTTAAACTGATCCAAGATTGGCTACAAAGATATAAAAACTTTTCAAAATGATACTTATAAATAGAAAGCAACTTAATGTAGAATACACCATGGAAGTGATATTCTAGTAAAATGTAGGTGGAATAGAACAAGAAAATAAAAATATCAGCATGACTATGAAAATGATGATTCATAAACAAAGAAAACACTAAGTAATTTTTTAGATTAATTTCTGGCCATTAAATATCAAGACACAGTCTTGATTGAAGAGACACTGAAACCAGTCAATGAACATACTGCTGTTTTTTTTTTTTCTTCATAAAATTCCAACATTGAAGAATTTGCTAGAACTTAAGAATATTGTGTGAAACTAGATATTGCTTTTAAAATGGTAGAAATCATGACATAAATAATAGTAAATTTAAGAGAAAATTAAAATCTTATAGTATTTTGTAAAAATATCATTTATAATGCATAATAGTTAACAGAATTTGTAAAATTCATTGGGTCATTTTAGAAAATAAATGTTTCATGCAGATTTTTCTTATAAATACTAGTTGCTGCATTCCTGGCAGAGGCTTTTATAGTTTTTTCATAGTTCACCTAGATCTTGGAATTTAGAAGTAAACTTGATACTTATGGTGAAATTGAACTATCCAGAGAGGCTAGGTCCTGCCCATGGGGTGTGTGTGCACAATATATTTTGCTGGCAGAAGAAGAACATATTGCATGTGACAATTTACTGAGTAAAACAGGCTAGCAAATGAAATCTAGGTTTTTTTTTTTTTAGAAGCTCACAGATCATGCTATGAAGAAAGACGTCTGGCGGTTACCAGAATACTTTTACATCGCAAACCAACAACAGAATTAGCACTGATTTTCTGTTAAGTGATTAAAACAACAGTAGTCAGTCAGTATCAATGTGGAAATTGTACACCTGGGAAAGTGGAAAAGAAAACTTCTTTCTCTAAATTTTTTCTAGAACTTAATATTGAGGAAATGCCACCTTCAAAATATGCATCATTAAGAACAAGGCTGCATCTGTGTAAGTGCCCTTTGGTGGCCTGTGTCACTGGATAGTGAGCCCGCGCGGAGGCAGGTGTGGGAAGGGTGGGCTGACTGTGCGCCCCGGTGCTGATGACGGTACCGCTAGTTCTGGGGGGTGGGTTATCGCTCTTTCTCAAACCCACATGTACTGACTGTAGTGCTGCGGGTCAGTCCTTCATGAGGCGGATGAGGCTCAGTTAAAAAAGAAATGTTCACTTTGTGCTCATCTTCATCTTTGGTTAACTTTGCTACCATTTTGCCATCTATATCTGAGGTGTGTATATATATATTTCTTTTTTTCCTTGATAAGTGAGATTCCGTCCACTACCAGTTCCATGTCCATGGACGGGGTGCCAGTAGTATCTCCTTGGGAAACCTCGGCTGTTCTGGTGCCTGCCAAGTCTCTGAACATGTGAGAACTCTTGGCAGTATTTTGAATTTCATCTTCCCTTTTAAACTGATAGTTTTTGTTGTAGGGATTAGGAGGAACTTTAGATGAGCCATGCTAATGCCTTGAGGCAGGTCACTGATGTCACGGATCATAGAAATGGAGCAGATACCACCCAGAGCACTCTGCACTCGGGGTGCTGGTTGTGGGCTGTGAGTTTGGGGGACGCACTGATTACTGTTCAGGAAAAATGTTTGCTCAAGAGCTGCCGTGACATTGAGAACTGGACGCAGGGAAATAGGAAACAGGAATAAACGGCAGCAGGAGGGTTGCTCTGTAAAGATAACAAGCCGTTGTAGTCAGGAGCGGTCGCTGTGCAAGGGTTTCTTTGGGGCAGATGGAGGTCTCTGCGGGCTGCTCTCTCTCTTGCTCTGGTAGACCATCAGCATGAAGTAGTGTGACTAGCCTGTCTGCAGGCTGCTTGTCTCCAAGCTGTAGACATTCATTTTCTGTTCTCCAGTCTGTGAATAAGACTCGACAACCTTCAGGATCCATATGTTGAAATGACTCACCAACATACCTACTCAGTCACCCACTGGTTCATGTAGTGATGAATCCACTTGTCCAGCAATAGCAACTAAATTAAACAGAGGTACTTTGATAAACTTCCAATTATGTAGGAAGCTGATGCTTCTTAATTGTTTTTATTTTTCCACCCAAAATTATCCTGTGATTGGGTCATTTGTATCGAGAAGACAAAATGCTTGCTAGTTGCTCTGTTTTGAGAGAAAATTAAAGGTGACTAAATGAATCTGATCATATGTATGAGCCTGGATTGGATTCTGGACCAGATGGAAAAATGAAAATGTTGTTAAGGGTATCGAACTATGGACTTAAATTAGATAATATTTTCATGTCCATGTTATATATATATATATAAACCTGTTTGCGCATCAATGGGATGTTTACTGGGGACAGAGGAGCTGGTCAGTCATGCAGTCATAGTAGTACCCGCCCCAGGGAGGGGTGGAGAGGAAATACCCACTCCCTCTGTCCCTCAGTTTCTAGTACATATTTGGTCAGCCATCTACCAGTCACCAGGGACCCATGCACAGAGTTCCTCCCTGTGCTGGGGGCAGGGAAGGAGAGGGCTGCCAGGAGAGCAGGGAGAGGTGTGAGCGTGGGAGCAGGGACTCGAGTGGAGAAGGGAAGCCTGGCGGGAGAACTAGATGAGAACAGAGGCTGGAGGGAGGCCAGAGCACAGAGAGACTGAGACCTACTACCATGAGACTAAGCCCCCTTCACACCCCTAATTTCTTGCCCTTACCTTTATTCAGTCTCATCAAATTCATTGGGAACTTGCCCCAGGCAGGGAAACCCCTCCTCCCAGAGCAACAACATGTAATTTCAAATCTTTTTGGTTAAGAAATCAGTGGTAGTTGCTTCTGAGCATGTCACCTTTTCAAGCAGTGATGGGAGCTTTTCATGGACAGTATCACAGCTCCAGCCTTACACAGGCTTAGACATTTTTGTATTTCAAGAATCACCATTTTCTTTGTGAATTTTGTTTCTCAGTACTCTAGTATTAGATCTCTAGGAACACTTTGTGAAAGTAAAAACTATCCCAAATTTTAAAATGTTCTTGTTACCCCAGTGGTATTATGGGGAGGTAGTTGATGTTATGGTCACATAAAATACATTACAAAAAATAATAAATGCCCTCTAAATATCAGTTGGCTTTAACAAATCAAGATGCAGTGTACCCAGAATATTTGAATACATTTAGATGTTCAATATAGCATTTATTCATTAAATACACTTACCAACAAACTTTGTTTTGGAATGCAGTGTGGCATTTTCATTTGTGAATTAAAATTAAATTGATTTAGTTTTACTTTGTAAATAAAATCAAATTCTGGAGTGGTAAAATGAGGTAAGAAGAAAAGATGTGGGAACATTTACCATAGCCAGGTGTCTGTGATAGAAGAAACAAATAATAATGAGAGGCTGTGTGTTATTTACGAAGAGCTGAGGACAGAGATGCTAGGGAATGATTCCTTTTTCCTTTACAGAGAAGGAAAATGTTTTCCATTTGCATGGTATTCTAATTTCATCTTTAAACTGTGTTAAGCCTTACACATTGAAAATAGAGGCAAAGAAAATCTTGCAAGCAATTCTTGAGAAAATTGTAAATATCACAAAATGTCACAAAACATAATTTTACATACACAAATTTAATATTAAGTAGGTAAATTTATATTTAGAGAGTAAGAATAATTAGACTTTTCAGTACTACTGGGTGCCACAAACCCTTCTGAGAGCTCTTCATGGGTTGGTTCTAAGTTTCTTAGTAATACCCCCTTGATAATTAGGGGGTATTACTCTCAAACAATGCAGTGTAGGGGCATACTTACAGCACAGACCTTTCATTCCACTTTTCTGTGTTTGGAAGTAGTATTATCCTTTTAATGAAGGTTCAAGGAATTTCTGGTAGTGTATAATTCACAAGGTTTGCCTGATAAATTGTGTAAATGATGGGAACAAACTTGAATGTAAAAGAGCATTTTTATTTATTCACTATTTCTCTTTGATCCTCAAGTAATAACTGTTTTAAGTTATAAACTAACTTCATACTCTACTTCCTTTTTCTATGGCATGTTTTTAGCTGAGTTCTAAACTCATCACTGTCTTCCAGCTTGGGATCATGGTCATTTCTTGGGGTCCTATACTGGGCAGAATCAGCCAGAAGTCTATCATCTTAGCCGAAATATGGGGCCTATTTATTTGAAAGTAAATGATACTGGGCCTGAATCAAGAAAGAAGAAAATTCTTAAAACTGTAGAAAAACCCTGATCCACCTCTCTGTATTGCTTTTGACAATGCCTGAGAGATAGTTGCACATTATGTTTATTTTCAGAACCAACCAGTCTCTTTTAACTTTGCAAGATGAAGAAAGCAGTAGCATTTTTCACATAGCTCTTCGCTTTAGTGGGAGTGAGTTGAATTTTTTTAGGAGCTACTGTCCTAGCCTTTGCTTTGGACAGATTTCTTCCAAACACACAGAAAAAAATTACTGTATGTTTGGTCCTATATGTGCACTTGCTTTTTTAAATAATAATATGTATGAACTGAAGTAATAATAAAGCAAGGCTGGTTTTGAGTTTTATTCATCTTTTTAAATATCAGAAAGACCATTGCAAATTGATTTTTCTAATAAAATTGATTCAGACCACTGTTTATATATATATATATATATATATATATATATATATTATATAATATATGGTGTAAATATCTATTTATACTTTTTTATAAATAGATATTTTAAAAGAGCTAAGAGTATCAAGCATCTCTATCAAAGTTAAGAATTTGGAATATTAACTCGTAAGTGAACTTCCTGTGGATTTGCTGAAAGTGTAGCTGGGAGAAAAAGGTAAGCAGAGGGTTGCATTAGCAGCTTTCATTTGGTTCTTCAAAGTAAATTAGTGCTAAAAAACAAAATCTGAATATGATATACATTATCTTCCAGTGACCAGACACAAAAAAAGTAAGAAACATTTCAGATGGGGAGTAGTAACATATCGGAAAATGTCTAGAGGGTATTTAAATTGTTGGAATTAAATATAGAGTCAAAGTTCAAGTTACAAGTTAGTTCAGTGATGAAAACCACTTGCTTCTTGGTTTTCCACTTTTGCGCACATCTTCTCGCCCCGTTTCATGACTAATGCACTGCTTTCTGCTTCTGGGAACTCGGCTCATATGCGAAGCAGCTGATTCCTCCCTTTTGCATAGAAGTGGCCGCTGTCCTAAAGCTGGTGCCACAGGAAGAACGGGGCGGTGGTGGTAGTGGTACCGTCATGCCAGAGGGGTTCAGCCTCCCCGCAAGGTCACTCTGGATTCTGTGAGACCGAAAAACGACAACACAATGTTTTGGGCAAAATGTCTCATACCCAGCTTTATTTTTGGGGTGGTAGGTCGAGCGCTCGAATCTCGGCCACCCCCTGTGAATTTGCAGTTGCCTCCGCCTTCCCGACCTGCGCAGAGCCCTGGGCTGAGCTCCTCATGTAACCACACAGACAAGAGCAACCCAGCAGGTGTGCCACCAGGCACCTGTGCAGTCGGCCACTTACATCACTGCATGTGCGCAGTGGGCAAGTAGATCAGGGTCTGGTGAGCATACTGGGGAACTTCCGTTTTTTCTATAGGTACTCAGGTGTGTATTGCTTCAAAAACTTGAAAACTAAATATTCAAATGTAGGAAATAGGAAAACTGGGATGCCCATTGATGTATAAAATGCCATTTTTGTTCAAAGCATTTATCACAGGTTTAATTAATCTGAATGTCAGTTTTCATGTGTATCATGTACAAACGTTAAGCCCAGAGGCATTGTGTAAAGAAAGAAACAGCCTCAGTTCTTTATACAGTAGTCGCACCACCAGTGAAGAAAATCCACGAGTTGTGACTTTTTGGAGTTATTGTCAGCTATCAATTACATGTTAAAATTATGTTAATATTCATGTCATCTGGATATTAATGTGGATAGAGAAAATGACAAATGATCTTCTGGAACCTATTTTTATTTACTTAATAGTTTAGGAATTCCAGAGTCATACCAAGAAAAACTTACACTTTTGGGTAACTTCTGTAAGAAATCTAGGGCTGTAACAGGTTAAAATGTATTCTTTTCTGTCAATTTCTGATACCTTTTCTCTCAGAAATATCCTATTAGTTCCTTAATAGCTAGAATGGCAAGACTGCCTCATTGAATAAAATCCCACGGCAGTCTTGCTGAAAACCCAGGTGAGCATCTCCGCCGGTGGCGTCGGCCTCCGCACTTGCTCCCGACTTCCTGTCTGGTCACCCCCTTTACCCTCCTGCTCACCTTTTCTTCCTTCCTTTACCATCTTTCTTGTCCTTCCTTTTCTTTTTTTATCCTTTCCATCTTTTCCCCTATTCCTTTTTATTTACTCAAAGCTTGCCTTTCTTACTCTCTTCTGTCATTTCCTTACCTCTTTCTTTCTCTCCCCTTTCCTTCCTTTTCCCCCCTCTCCCTTTATAGTTGCCTTATTTTTCCTTTTTGCTTATTTATTGGCTACCCTTCTTGCCCCTTTTCTTTTTCATTTTTTCTTATGTATGGATTTCTTACGTACAGGAGGCCCTGGGCATCCAGAAAGGATAAGAGAGATCCTTGGAAGCTGCTTTGAGCAAACCGGAGGAGAAAGCTACAAGTGATACTTGTCTGGCGCAAAGAAATGAACTCTCAGTGAGCTCCCTGGGGGCGGAGACTGGGCCTTACCCGTCCGTAGCCCCGCCCCTGCCCTGCCGGGAATGCCGGGAAGGCCTCAGGAAAGAGAACGCTAAATATCACAGACCCTAACCTTAAATACAGAGCAGAGGCGCAAGCAGGCTCTCGGACAGCTGTGGGGTCCCTAGGCCGTGTCCTCCCCGCTCCCTGATGGAGCACTCTAAAGCTATCTCAGAGAGAGAAGCCAACCTCCAGAAAGGTTCACTGAGCTGCCTGACATCACACAGCTCTCAGGCATGGAACTAGATATGAGTCCAGGCTTGGATCTAATGCGGTTCTGAGGCCATGTATGTAAGACGCCAGAAGTACAAGTAAAATAGTAGGTGGATTCTAAGGAGGGCGAATCATCCCTTACAGGATAAACAAGAAGGGTTTTAGGGTGGAGGTAGTTTTCTTTAATATGAGATTTTAGGGATAGGTAGCCATTTTTTTTCCTATGAATGATAAGATTATGGACAGAACCTTAGGTGTCAGGAATCATGGTGTGTGTGTGACTTATCCAGAAAAGCTGAAGTATGGAGACAAATCAAGGGTAGAAAAACAGTTTAAAGTTGTGTTTCAGTATTTTTAATAAGAAAAGAACGTAACGTCAATTTTCTTATCAAAGGATAGACATAGATGATAGATACAGATATATAAATGGGAAAAGTAGGTTCCAGAATCCTTTTTGATTTTCTGATTAATAAAAGGCTTCTTGGCAAGGCCTGTGGATTCTCTGTTAGTTGTTTTAAAAGTAGGTGTGGCACGACGTTGATGAATCTGTGCTATGTAACAGATTTTCAAAATTTTGATTATCTCTGTCATTTTGAATTACAGAAAAATGCCTCAAAACGAATTTCATATAAATTGTTAGTGAATGGTAAGATAATATGTGTTATTTCTGGAGCTGTACTGAAGCTATGTTGAGACAAAATATAGAATTTAGAAAGCCTATTAAAAGAATCTACATGTATACTATAAGTTGAAATTAAAAGTGAATAAGAAGTCTCATCTACATTAGTCTGAATTAAGTTGATAATTAATAATTCACTTTGGCATCATCACAGATTTCTTTCTATTGGTAGACTGGTTTAATTAGTCTTAATAGTTGAAGTAATGTGTCAACAAATAAAGTTAGTAAAACACAGAAACCAGCCCTCAGAGTCCAAGAAAGTCACATAGCTAGTGGGAACCTAACTTAAAAACAGGGGCACCACTATTTGTTACTGAAAAGATGGCCTTACAGAGTCCACTGAGGTAGTAATTTTAAGTTAAACTGTTTAATTTAATGAAAATTTGCATGCATTTCCTGTAAATAGGAACCATCCTTGTTAACATGTGGTACCGATAAACAAATTTATGTTCAGCAAGTTGAGGATTACTTTTTGTGAATCACAGATTTCTTCTGGCTCTGGGGCCTCTGGAGGCGACCGAGAACTTGCATGATGATCGTAATTTGCTTTGATTCCCCGTTTCAACCAAATGAATGACTGCCCCCAGACTTCCATTTCACCTTCATCCTCTGAGTGTGCTAGCCTCATGCTCCTTTCATTTTCTCTGCTTCCTCAGCTGCCCTGGTTCTCTTAGACCCACTGAGCCACCCCATTGCCCTCACTAGGCTGAGAGTCTGTATTTGCCTAGCATTTGGTTGCCACCTCAAAACGGGGCTGCCCCTATCCCTCCACTTTCAAGAAGTCAGTGCCAGTGTTCACAGGGGTCACCTTTCTTTCAGCTTCTTTCCTTATTTTCCCCAGGGATGTGGACTTCTTGTGAAAACAGGACTCCAAGGGTATTGCCCTAAGGGTGACTACAAATTGCATCTTTCTTTGATAATTAACATGAAAATAAAATTGGTCATTTCTTTCTTCCTTTTAAATTGAGAAGCAGTGCTGTCATAAATGCCATTGGAAGAAGTGGACCACTGCAGAATATTGATTGAGGACTGCAGAACACATTTCATTTTATCCCATTTATCAATTGCCACACGATGTTGAGTGAAGTTCAGTGTCAAGCATGAATCAGAGGTGGTGACAGACCTTGGGAGAAAGTGAAGAACTGCAGCAGGCAGCTGCTCCCTCTGTCTCAGAATCGTGGTGAACTTAAGACACGCTTTCTTGTGCCTTTTTTCTATTTTACCTTCTTTCATAGAGTAGAAGCAGAGCCTCTTGAAATTACATAATGTATCATTCAAGTGCAATAATAAGGATAACCTCCTAATCTTAACTAAGTTGGATGTGTTACAAACTGCTCGATCCCTTCCTTCCTTCCTATAGCAAAGAATAATGCATCAGGCAGGCAGAACTAATTTTAAATGACAACAAAAATAATGATTAAACACCAAGCTAATTTTGCACACAACTTTTTAATGCTGGAGATGCACTAATAAAACTACTGCAAATTAGACATTGTGAGACGAGATAATCAAGCAGAATGAGACTCATCTGTCTCGGCTGCAAAATGAAATGCTTGAATCCATTGCTTGTATCTTTTTGCATTCAGATGACACCAATCACCTTAAACATTATTCTGTTTATAAACTACTCTATACGTGAAGCCGTGACATATAGTAGAACTGTTTTAGAGCTCTTGATTGCTGTTTGGAATAGGATTAACAGCTGTAATACAGGCTAAATATATAATACCAGCCACATGAGTTTTTGCTACTAGGTTATGATTTCAAGCTCTGTTGTGCCTGGGTTAGGAACCATATAAATTCCCATCCAAGCCAGGCCACTTTCAAGAGTGAAAGAAGATATCACTGATAATTACACTGGGGCAGCAGGCATAACCCTGGCATATCCCAAGTAAACTGGGATAGTTGGTCACCTTATAAAGCTATATAATGAGGTTCTATGGTCATTCACTCTTTTTAATAGTTTGTTATATTTTTAATTTATGCAAAGATGCTGACAATTACAGAGCATCAAAGGCAGTCTGCAATTTCTACCTTGTCTCTTTACATGTTCCACTGCTTTTTTCTACTTTCTATTAAATTTTAGAATTTGGAGTTGAATATAAAAATCTTTGTCTCAACTTACAGAGTACCATATTTTTGGTGCCAGTTATAAAAAATGCTTCTTACATTCACATATATATTATACTAGATTTTTTTTTATTGCAAGATGTCTTTATCAATATAAAAACAAAATGTTTTCTAGTTTATATCTTTGCTTGCTTTTATAATATTGTTGATTCAAATACAGAAAGAAATGGTTAATGGCTCATTAAGAGAATTGCAGGAAGGGAGTGATTAACAAATCTAATACTTCTTCAGAATTATTATGTTTTGAGCCAAGAGCTTATGTGTATATTATTTCCTTTAGTTCTCAAAATGATGTTTTGAGATGTGTATGCATTACCTTAATTTTCCTATGAAAACACTGAAGTTAAAAAAGAAAAAAAGTTGTTTTCCCAAGATTGCCAAGATTATAAGTAGGACTGGGATATAAAACCAGGTTCTGATTCTCACAACTGATTTTTTTGTACGTCATTATACAGGTTGTCCTTATGTTCAATGTAACTACCTCCAAACAATAAAATTTGTGATGCCATAACAACTCAACTTAGTAATAAATAGCCTTGAACATAATTATATGCCAATTAAACTATAAATTAGAGATGGAATATGTAATAGTTATTATTACAACACACTTGAACATAATTAGAGAATTCATCAGTTTATTCATTAAGTAATGAAACACCTAATATTGACCATTTAATAATTTGTGCCTTCTGTTATCACAGAATACACAGTTGATGAGGTAATATGGGCAAGTTATCTGTCTTAATGGTTGGTTTCAATCTCAGGGTTTCTTAGGAATTTTAAAAACAATTTAATCTATTTCAGCTGATAACAGTGCATTAACAGAACCTAAGCCCCCAAACTTTTGGCAACCCAGGAAACAATAACAAATTTTACCTGAAACCTCAGTTTAGTGTGGAAGAGTATATTATTTCCAAACAAATGTGATGTCAATATTTTGTTTACGGCAAGTGCAATTTTATCCTGAAGAAATATTAATGTATCCTTATTTCTGATTTATTCCATGGCAGTAATTAGCTAAGATTATTAAGCTCTGTCCAAATGGTGGGCAAGTTGTTAAGAGCTTGCTGTTGTAAAATGGAATCAGTAACCCTTACAAAGCCATCCTCAAGTGGTGGATGCCATGCATCTTGGTTAAAAAAAAAACATCACAAGAAAGAAAGGCTCAGATGCTTCGCTGAGTTCAGATATGAGAAGTCCTTGATCACCCTAGGTCTTTGGACTTTATATTTCTGACTGTGTCACTCTATTGCTCAGCCTGGTGTCTCTCCTCTTTGCTATTCTGTTTGTTACTGTACAAGTCAAGGCTCCTTTGTACATATAACCAGGTGCCTCCTGTAGTAGACCTGAGGACTGCCAGAAATGTAATCTAAAAAATACTTTTTGCTTGTTTCCTGAAACAGCCATGCATCAGGTGGTTAAAGCCTGAGAACCTTGTGAATCAGATGTTTGCTGTTCCTTATTCAGCTCCCCACTGAATCATGACATGTTAAGAAACTTTGGGAGGAAGGGGTGATAATTAACACAAGAGACCAGAGAATAGGACCTAAAGAGTAGGTGAGCCAGCTAACTGGAACAGTGAGAACTATTGTGTGTTCAGATTCAGAATTATGCTGAAGCTGGCACAGAATACCCAAACAAAGTAAATATAGAGTGGGAAGAGGTTCAGATGAAAGGAGTTGGAAAGGGCAAAACAGCAATGAAAGGTCAGTCCCTACAGAACAGATATTTAGGTTATTTGCAGAACTAAAATAAGGAGAAATTCAGAGTTAGCATAAAAAATGACTGGCAGAAAGAACAGAGCTTTTTTTCTTCTTTTACCAAGGAGAAAATAATAGTCATATTTGCTACTTACAAAAGAACTGACAAGAGTTCAAAATTCCTTTGTCAAAATTAATAACATAATATTACAATACAGTTTTAAGTCCATATGGACCAGATGGTCTGTACTAAGGGGAAAATAAAAGTTCTTGTTCTTAAATTTTGTCTGTATCAAGTAAAGCAATGTGGACGAGTCAAAAAAGTTTTTTGTGTGTATAAAACGACTCAAAGTGAACATTAATAACTTTCAAATATCTTTACAGTTGTTACAAGTTGTAAAAAATCTATATTCCTTTCTAATTTCTCTCCTGATGCCTCCAATCTTGCAACCCAGCTGACCTCCAGGTGGTGTGCTACAGACCACTGCACAAGGGACTCCACCCATGAAGAGGCAGAACCCAGTACATAATCACAGCAGCCCCATCCCCAAACGGCTCACCCAGACAGTGGCCACAGACAGAACAAACACAGTTTCTTGTTCTAGAGTCTTATATAGATGATTAAAAATGAGACATTTGTGTTTTATGTAATCTAAAAATATTTTTTTAAAAGGAATATGGTAGGCCCTTCCCCCACCCCAGCTCACTGGCGGGAGGAAGAGAAACAGAGCGGAGAGGGGGTAGAACCTTGGGACTGCTGAGCACCTAGCCCTGAAGATTTGCTTTGTGAGTGGAAGCCTATATTGTGTGGTGCCCTGAACGTTGGGGAGCTGGGACAGGCAGAGTGCTTGGGAGACTGACATTCCAGCTGTTTGTGGAGGAGGGGATTCACACCCGGCTGCTCTGTGTCAGAGGAAAGGCCAGCAGTCTGAGAGGCTTCCTAGCAGTGAGAGGATGCCTGAAGGTGCAGGGTTTACATGGAGCTTGCTGCACGGGAGAAGGGAGAGCTGGTACCAGAAGAAGAAGAGAGAAAAAGGGATAGAAAGTGTCATTGAGGAGGTAATTGCTGAAAACTTCCCCAATCTGGGAAAGGACATAGTCTCTCAAGCAATGGAGGTGAACAGACCTTCCAACACAAGGGACCCAAGGAAGACAACATCAAGACATATAATAATTAAAATGGCAAAGATCAAGGATAAAGACAGACTTTTACAAGCAGCTAGAGAGAGAAAAAAGATCACATATAAAGGAAAACCCATCAGGCTATCACCAGACTTCTCAACAGATACTCTACAGCCGAGAAGGGAGTGGCATGATATATTTAATGCAATGAAGCAGAAGGCCCTTGAACCAAGAATACTTTATGTGGCAAGGTTATCATTTACATTTGAAGGAGGGGTTAAACAATTTTCAGATAAGCAAAAGCTGAGAGAATTTACCTCCCACAAACCACCTCTACAGTACATATTGAAGGGACTCCTATAGATGGAAGTATTCCTAAGGTTAAATAGATGTCACCCAAGGGATAGACAAAGAGTACAGAATATGATTCATAACATACAAAGAATGGAGGAGGAAGAAAAAGGAGGAAAAAAAAAGAATCTTTAGATTGTGTTTGTAATAGCATACGAACTGAGTTAAATTAGATTGTTAGATAGTAAGGGAATTACCCTTGAACCATTGGTAACCAGGAATCTAAAGCCTGCAATGGCAATAAGTACACACATATCGATAATCACCCTAAATGTAAATGGTCTGAATGCACCAATCAAAAGACATAGAGTTGCTGAATGGTTAAAAAAAACAAGACCGATCTATATGCTGCCTACAAGAGACTCACTTCAAACCCAAAGACATACACAGACTGAAAGTAAAGGGGTGGAAAAAGACATTCCATGCAACTAATTGTGAGGAAAAAACCAGAGTTGCAGTACTTGTATCAGACAAAATAGACTTCAAAACAAAGAAAGTCACAAGAAACAAAGAAGGACATTACATAATGATAGAAGGGTCAGTCCAACAAGAGGATGTAATTATTATAAATATGCACCCAACACAGGAGCTCCTACATATGGAAACAAATACTAACAGAATTAAAGGGGGAAATAGAATGCAATGCGTTCATTTTAGACTTCAACATACCACTCACTCCAAAGGACAGATCAACCAACAGAGACAGAGGCACTGAACAACATATTAGAACAGATGGGCCTAATGGACATCTACAGAACACTTCAACCAAAAGCAAGAGGATACACCTTCTTCTCAAGTGCACATGGAATATTTTCAACAATAGATCATATACTAGCCACAAAAAGAGCCTTCAAAAAGATTGAAATTGTGCCAACCAGCATCTCAGACCACAAAGGTATGAAACTAGAAATAAATTACACAAAGAAAATGAAAAAGCCCACACACACATGGTGGCTTAATAACATGCTCCTAAATAATCAATGGATCAATGACCAAATAAAAACAGAGATCAATCAAGATATGGAGACAAGTGACAACAATAATTCAACACCACAAAACCTGTGGGATGCAGCGAAGGCTGTGCTACGAGGGAAATATATTGCAATACAGGCCTACCTCAGGAAAGAAAAACAATCCCAAATGAACACTCTAAACTCACAATTAATGAAACTAGAAAGGGAAGAACAAATGAGGCCCAAAGTCAGTAGAAGGAGGGACATAAGAAAGATTAAAGCATAAATAAATAAAATTGAGAAGAATAAAACAATAGGAAGAATCAATGAAAGCAGGAGCTTGTTCTTCAGGAAAACAAACAAAATAGATAAACTCTTAGCCAGACGTATCAAGAAAAAAAGATAATCTACACATATAAAAAGAACCGAAATGAAAACGGAAAAATCACTATGGACACCACAGAAATACAAATTATGAGAGCATACTATGAAAAATTATATGGTAACAAACTGCATAATCTACAAGAAATGGACAGTTTTCTAGAAAATACAACCTTCCATGGCAGACTAGGGAAGAAGCAGAAAATCTGAATAGACCAATTACCAGCAAAGAAATTGAATTAGTAATAAGAAAACTAGTTAAGAACCAAACCCCTGGACCACATGGTTTCACTGCTGAATTTTATCAAACATTTAAGAAGACCTAATACCCATCCTCCTTAAAGTTTTCCAGAAAGTATAAGAGGAGGAAATACTCCCAAACTCATTCTACAAAACCAACATCACTCTAATACCAAAACAGGGCAAAGACACCACAGAAAAGAAAATTACAGACCAATATCCCTGATGAACACAAATGCAAAAATACTCAACAAAATATTAGGAAACCAAATTCAAAAATACATGAAAAAGATCATCCATCATGATCAAGAAGGATTCATCCCAGGGATGCAAGGATGGTACGACATTCGAAAATCCATCAACATCATCCACTACGTCAACAAAAAGAAGGACAAAAACCACATGATCATGTCCACAGATGCTGAAAAAGCATTCAACAAAATTCAACATCCATTCATGATAAAACCTCTCAACAATATGGGTATAGAGGGCAAGTACTTCAAAATAATAAAGGCTATATATGACAAACCCACCACCAACATTATACTTAACAGTGAGAAGCTGAAAGCTATTCCTTTAAGATCAGGAACAAGAAAAGGATATCCACTTTGCCCTCTTTTATTCAACATAGTTCTGGAAGTCCTAGCCACGGCAATCAGACAACACAAAGAAATAAAAGGCATCCAGATTGGCAAGGAAGAAGTCAAACTGTCCCTGTTTGTGGATGACATGATATTGTACATAAAAAACCCTAAAGAATCCACTCCAAAACTACAAGATCTAATATCTGAATTCAGCAAAGTTGTGTGATACAAAATTAATACACAGAAATCTGTTGCATTCCTATACACTAACAGTGAACTTGCAGAAAGAGAAATCAGGAAAACAATTCCATTCACAATCTCATCAAAAAGAATAATATACCTAGGAATAAACCTAATCAAGGATGTGAAAGACCTATACCCTGAAAACTACAAGACACTCTTAAGAGAAATTAAAGAGGACATTAATAAATGCAGATTCATCCCATGCTCTTGGCTAGGAAGAATTAATATTGTCAAAATGGCCATCCTGCCTATAGCAATATACAGATTCAATGCAATCCCTATCAAAATAACTACAGCATTCTTCAATGAACTAGAGCAAATAGTTCTAAAATTCATATGGCACGACAAAAGACCCTGAATAGCCAAAGCTCTCCTGAGAAGGAAGAATAAAGCAGGGGGAATTATGCTCCCTGACTTCAAGCTCTACTACAAAGCCACAGTAATCAAGACAATTTGGTATTGGCAAAAGAACAGACCCACAGACCAGTGGAACAGAATAGAGAGCCCAGATATAAACCCAAGTATATGTGGTCAATTAATGTATGATAAAGTAGCCATGGATATACAATGGGGAAATGACAGCCTCTTCAACAGCTGGTGTTGGCAAAACTGGACAGCTACATGTAAGAGAATGAAACTGGATTACTGTCTAACCCCATACACAAATGTAAACTCAAAATGGATCAAAGACCTGAATGTAAGTCATGAAACCATAAAACTCTTAGAAAAAAACATAGGCAAATATCTCTTGGACATAAACATGAGCAACTTCTTAATGAACATATATCCCTAGGCAAGGGAAACAAAAGCAAAAATGAACAAGTGGGACTATATCAAACTAAAAAGCTTCTGTACTGCAAAGGATACCATCAGTAGAACAAAAAGATATCCTAAAGTATGGGAGAATATATTCATAAATGGCATATCCGATAAGAGGTTGACATCCAAATTATATAAAGAGCTCACACACCTCAACAAACAAACAAAAAAATAAGCCAATTAAAAAATGGGCAGAGGAGCTGAAGAGACACTTCTCCAAAGAATAAATTCAGATGGCCAACAGGCACATGAAAACATGCTCCACATCCCTAATCATCAGAGAAATGCAAAATAAAAACACAATGAGATATCACCTCTCACCAGTTAGGATGGCCAACATCCAGAAGACAAACAACAGCAAATGTTGGCAAGGATGTGGAGAAAGGGGAACCCTCCTACACTGCTGGTGGGAGTGCAAATTAGTTCAACCATTGTGGAAAGCAGTATGGAGGTTCCTCAAAAAACTCAAAATAGAAATACCATTTGACCCAGGAATTCCTCTCCTAGGAATTTACCCTAAGAATGCAGCAGTGCAGTTCGAAAAAGACATATGCACCCCTGTGTTTATCGCAGCACTATTTACAATAGCCAAGAAATGGAAGCAACCTAAGTGTCCATCAGTAGATGAATGGATAAAGAAGGTGTGGTACATATACACAATGGAATATTATACAGCCAAAGAAGAAAACAAATCCTACCATTTGCAACAACATGGATGGAGCTAGAGCGTAGTAGCCTCAGTGAAATAAGCCAAGCTGAAAAAGACAAGGATCAAATGATTTCACTCATCTGTGGCATATAAGAACAAAGAAAAAACTGAAGGAACAAAACAGAAGCAGGCTAACAGAACCCAAGAACGGACTAACAGTTACCAAAGGGTAGGGACTAGGGAGGATGGGTGGGAAGGGAGGGATAAGGGGAGATAGGAACATTACTATTGGCACACATAACATAGCGGTTGCAGGGTGAGGGACACAGGAAAGGCAGTATCTACAGAGAAGAGAAGTAATGATTCTATAGCATCTTACTATGCTGATGGACAGTGACTGTAATGGGGTATGTGGGAGGGACTTGATAATAGGGGTCTTGTAACCATAATGTTGTTTAAGTGATTGTATCAGAATAAAAATTATACCAGAATAAAAAAAAATTTTTTTAACCAAAAAAAAATGAGCCTTGCATCAAATAAGTACTATCTTCTTTTAAAAAACTCATTTAAGTCTCATTTGTAGTCTTTTGATTTTGTGACTAAAAACAAAGGCAAATAAAATGAAAAAGATGAAAAAAAAGGAATATGGTATTGTGGATATTGATGAGGAGTATCCATTCCTCATTTCCTTTTTGACAAAATCCCTTACTAATAAGGAGGTCAAGGACTTTAATAAGTGACATCCATAAACATCACAGGTTGAATGCATTTCCTTAGGCTATTAATACAAATGTATAAAGTGTAACTTCTGTATTTGAAGTTCTGTTTACAGTTGATTTAGGAAGTTACTTAAATAACACAAGGCAGTAGGTTCTTAGATATTTTCGTATTTCATACACTAAACTCTATGCAATGGGGATTGTATTGATCGGAGCTAGTTTGGTGAAAATGCTAAACTGAAAGTTGTAGTATGTTAGATTGTTGGGTTAGAATGGGTGGCAGTAAGGAGAAAGATGTGTCTAGAACGATGATTGAAATCAAGAGACATGAGTTGTTGTTACAGGAAAGCGAAACAGCTACATCTTCATGGTGGTTCCAGATAGCATGTCTTCAAAATCAGGTGGAGGAATTACAGTGAAACTAAATATAGGAATTACTCTTAAACGTAGATTGAAAGTGTAACCAGTCTAAACGCACATACCAGAGATGCACAGTGAGTATGAGAGAGATCAGCAGTCACGATCCGGTCTTCCTTTCTCCCAAACCTCTTGGTGGGAGTGAGATTTGTCTTCACTTTGCACCATTCTTGTTCCCCTTGGGCATCTGTCAGGTGAGAGCCGTCTAGAAGAAGGTCCAGACCCTGTGGGAAATGCTCAGTGAGAGAGTAAATTGAGCTGCACAGTTCTGAAAGGGATGCTGCAGGAATTTAGAAAACACTTTTCTTCTATGAGCACTGCCTCTCTTTCCTGGCTTCTTTCTTGCTAAAGGGGTCAAAAAAGTTAGGTTCACATTTCCCAGCTCATCAGCAGTCTCTTTGGTTCAGATTTCTTGTCTGAGACAGGCATCCTGGTTCACTCCGAGAAGTGAGTAGCTGCCCAAGAACTTAAATTAAGGCCAAAAAAATGTGTGTAGTATTATATATAATCACATTTGCTAGGTCCATATGTGGAGCAAAAACTAATAATGCACATGCTGTCTGTAATTGCTTTCTTTCTCTGGATAATAAATCCCTAATGGATGGATCTGGCCTCGAGAATTACTTCCTCCATCTCCTTGCTTTACCCTCTTGCTTCCATCTGTTGTTTTTATTTTTCTTTTCCTTTTGACTTTTCTTTGTCTCTTTCCTCTGAATATGTTGAGTATCTACCTCCTTGGATGTTTTCACTGAGTCTCAGTAAATAAATTTAATGTCATTTCCATATGTTCAAATTCTATGAACATGGTTTTGACTACAATTAACTCTCTTGGCTGATCTCCCATATTGATTATTGTTTACGGCATACTTAGTCCTCATTTTTAGTCCAAACCAGGACTAATAATCTAACTAGGACTAACATATGCCTGGAGAGGCTACGGGAAACAGAACTGCGTTTCAGGTCATCAGTTTCCTGTGGAAGGAGCTGCAAGGAATGGGTGCTAGCATTAATCTTAAGAGTCAGTGAATAATGCAATAGTGAATAATTTAATTTGCAAAAACGTTAGTTTTGGAATCAGTCATAGAATGCCCACTCTCAGTCATACATGTTGAGTTTAACCACTGGTTTATTTTATTATTTATTTTTTTGCTATTATTAATATACAATTACATGAGCAACATTATGGTTACTAGACTCCCCCTATTATCAAGTCCCCACCACACACCCCCATTGCAGTCACTGTCCATCAGCATAGAAGGATGTTATAGAATCACTACTTGTCTTCTCTGTGTTATACTGCCTTCCCGGTATCCCCCACCCTACACCCCCAGCCCCGCTACATTATGTGTGCTAATTGCAATAGCCCTTTTACCCCCTTATCCCTCCCTTCCCACCCATCTTCCCCAGTCCCTTTCCCTTTGGTAACTGTTAGTCCATTCTTGGGTTCTGTGAATCTGCTGCTGTTTTCTTCCTTCAGTTTTTTCTTTGTTCTTATACTCCACATATGAGTGAGATCATTTGTTACTTGTCTTTCTCCACCTGGCTTATTTCACTGAGCATAAATTCCCTCCAGCTCCATCCATGCTGTTGGAAATTTTAGAATTTGTTTTCTTCTTGCGGCTGAATAATATTCCATTGTGTATATATACCACATCTTCTTTATCCATTCATCTACTGATGGACACTTAGGTTGCTTCCATTTCTTGCCTATTGTAAATAGTGCTGCGATAAACATAGGGGTGCATCTGTCTTTTTCAAACTGGGCTGCTGCATTCTTAGGGTAAATTCCTAGGAGTGGAATTCCTGGGTCAAATGGTATTTCTATTTTGAGTTTTTTGAGGAACCTCCATACTGCTTTCCACAATGGTTGAACTAATTTGCATTCCCACCAGCAGTGTAGGAGGGTTCCCCTTTCTCCACATACTTGCCAACATTTGTTGTTGTTTGTCTTCTGGATGTTGGCCATCCTAACTGGTGAGAGGTGATATCTCATTGTGTTTTTATTTTGCATCTCTCTGATGATTAGGGATGTGGAACATGTTTTCATGTGCCTGTTGGCCATCTGAATTTCTTCTTTGGACAAGTGTCTGTTCAGCTCCTCTGCCCATTTTTTAATTGGCTTATTTGCTTTTTGTTTGTTGAGGTGCGTGAGCTCTTTATATAATTTGGATGTCAACCCTTATCGGGTATGTCATTTATGAATATATTCTCCCATACTTTAGGATATCTTTTTGTTCTGATGGTATCCTTTGCTGTACAGAAGCTTTTTAGTTTGACATAGTCCCATTTGTTCATTTTTGCTTTTGTTTCCCTTGCCTGGGGAGACATGTTCATGAAGAAGTTGCTCATGTTTATGTCCACACAGGTTTATTTTGTTTAGGGTGTCTTGCATTTTAAAAAAAACTTTAAAGGTACATTTAATGCCCTTGAGCAGGCATGCCTTCCAGCTCCTGCAAGTGCCCACCATCCTTGTCTCACTCACAACCTTCTTCGCTCAGTTCAGTGATTCGCCTGCCACGTAACTTAGTGTCTTGAGTTTGAGTCTCTTCGTCCACTTACTGGGGGTAGATTCTTATCACTTTGACCTAAGTTTTTTTTTCTAATATAAAGGATGATAATAGGTTTGTTTGAGGACTTGATGATTACTTGTCTTAATGTGTGTGCTTTTCTTTTCCTTTTTTTTAAAATTAAGGTATAATGGACTCATATCATTGAGTACATTTAAGGTGTACGGTGTGTTGATTTTGATACATTTATATTTTGCAGTACAATACCATTAGCATTAATGTTAGCATTAGCTAATACCTCCAACATGTCCTATAATTTTCACTTCTTTTTGTGATGAGAACATTTACAATCTAGTTTCTTAGCCAATTTGAAATATACAGTATTGTTGACTATAATCACTATGCTGTATACTAGGTCTCCAGAACTTATTCATCTTATAAATGCAAGTTTATGCCCTTTGACCAACATCTTCCCAACTCCCACAGCCCCAGCTCCTACTAACCACCATTCTACTCTGTTTATATGAGTCCAGCTTTTTTAGATTCCACATATAGGTGACATCATACAGTATTTGTCTTTCCTGTCTGACTTATCTCACTTAGCTTAATGTCCCCAAGGGTTATCCATGTTACCTCAAATGGCAGGATTTCCTTCTTTTCCGTGGTTGAATAATATTCTACTGTATATAAATACCACATCTTCTCTATCCACTCATTGCTGTTGATGGACACATGAGGTTATTTCTACATCTTGGTTATCATGAATAATGCTGCAGTGAACATGGAGTGCAGCTCTCTCTTCAAGATCCTGACTTCATTTCCTTTGGATTTATACCCAGAAGTGGCATTGCCGGATGACATGGTAATTCTATTTTTAATTTTTTGAAGAACCTCCATACTGTTTTCCACAGTGGCTGCACCAATTCGCATTCCCACCAGCAGTGCATGGGATTTTCTTTTCTCCACAGCCTTGCTTGCACTTGTTATCTCATCATTCTGATGAGGCCATTCTAACTGGTGTGAGGATTTGATTTGCATTTTCCCAATGATTAGCAATGTGGAGCATCTTTTCATGTGTCTGTTGGCATCTGTCTGTTTTCTTTGGAAAAATGTATATTAAGGTCCTCTGCCAAATTTTTAATTGAATTGTTTTGTCGTCATTGTTATTGAGCTGTTGCTTGATTAACTGATCTTCTCCTAAAAACTGGATTTCTGTTTCTCTGCAGAGTTAAATGGGAACCCCTTGTTTTCGTAAAATAGTTGCAGCAGTTTTCATCGTCATATCCTTAGAGGAAGAAATACACTCCTCTGCTGTGCTCTGCTCTTTCTTGGGAGTTTGGGGAACATATCTGCTTTCAAAACCTGGTTGGGAGCACTGTCCGTCCTTGAGTCTGTCTGTCAGGACGTGGGTGGAGACTCGGTGGACGAGGAGAGCCAGGTGGCATAATCCAATCAAATCTCACTCAAATCCAAATGAACTGAGAAAAGAGGACTTATGGAGTGTCCCAAGGAAATCCAGACCTTCCTTTGTAAAGGGAAAACATGGGTTTTAAGTAGCTACAAAAACAAATGGGACCGAATATAAGCCTAATATCTCCCAAAAAAGTGCGTGTGTAGCTATGACAATGACCTTACATACATTTTACTCCTTTGGCCAGGAGTTTATTTGAGCTAAAATATGCCAGTGCTTTATTCCTTAGACCAAACTAATTCTGTGGTTTATTATATAGTTCTTTGTCAAGAAATAAATGTGTAGCCTGAAGTATAAAACAAAGAAATTTCTTCTTGATCCATACTTCAAAGCCTTAATACTTCATGTGATTCTCACACACACAAAAAGTGCCTACTTAATAGGGTCTTTAGAATTTAGTAGATGTTAAATATTAATCGATGTCAGCCTTCTCAATTAAAAAGCAACCTAAGAAACATGGGGGAAAGAAGATGCAGAATTTGCTTTACATCATATGAGGTACGATTTTTTTTTATAACTAAAAAGCTAATGACAGTTTCTCTGTGCAGTGTACTAATTTGGGGTCAGGGAAATACTTGAAGTGATGAAGTTAATTTAATAATAAATAAAAGGTATCTTGTCTGACAGACAAGTTGTGGTAAACATTGCTTCAGTCTCTTATTGATCTACTTGCAGAATACTCCATTTTCCACCTTTGGATTTATGTCATTATTTTCCAGGAAGTTGTATATTTATGGTGACAGTACAAATTCAAAAGAATAGCAAAGAATATGGAAGGTTATGCACTTCATGCAGATAATGATATATAGCAAATCCTTCTAGACTGACTCTATAAGAGAAGCATCCCATGGTGTGAAGTTCAGTTTTTGGACGATTAGATTACTAAATTACTGTGCCCGGATGCCCATCACAGTGAAGAATCACATTATTCTGATACTGTCTTATTATAATGATTCAGGCTTGGGTGTCTAAAACAATGAAAAAAAAAGAATCACAATGAGGGAAAAATGATAAAGTTGCTTCTAGTATCAATGCAGTGTTGACATATATACAAGGTGGGAAAAAAAGTCCCACTCTTGTTGCCAATAATGATTTCAAATAAGTTAATGTCATGAAAGTTTGCAGCAGACCAGCTGCAGTGAACCAGCATGATGTAGAAGTCAAGTCATTGTTGCTTATTTAAAGAATGTTTTGCAAATATTCTACCACACTTGGCAATGTAAAAGAATAAATGTACTAAATGCTTTCCAATATTTTGACAGCTAGCACATACCACCCAACTGTTAAAGCCAGTGGCAAGTCTGGATAAAGACTTTGATGCATTTAAAACTAATTTTGAAAGTAATGTATGATTGTTATTTTTAAAATTATCAAAAGGCAGAACTGTTTTAAAGCAAAAGTTAAGCCTCTGTGTTGTCTCCCTCTTGTCCAGCGTCAATTCCATATCCCTACCTAAAGGCCCTTACTATCAGTAACCTGAGTGTATTTTCCAGCCTTTATCTATGTATGTCCTAATTTTCAGGGTCTGCAAAGCCAAGTGGTTTTAACAAGATCATACAGTTGAGTTCTTATTCTGTCTCTTCCCTTAAATATGCCAGCTGTAGGAGAAAATCAAAATCACAAAAAGTTATGAGTTACCTTTTATTTTTTAAATCCTGAGGAATAATATTTGTGATATTTGAATGACCCAACACTATCCATATGAATAATATGGCTGACTTTACCCGCTTGAGTTCCTAATGCTTCAGGCAAATGACACGTATACTGTGTATTTTTGTAATTTTCTTGTCGGTATTCTAGAAATAAAGTTCCATGCTAACTCTCTCCTTGGAAGATATGAAATACAATGTGTGATGAGTGGAGATAACTGAGGGGGAAAATTGCCATTTGATAAGCTGACGTCACTGTTAAAATAAACTTTAAAGAAGACCTTCAAGTTATCTAATGGTATTAAGCATTGTCATTGTTCTGGCCTTAGTAGTTACTTCTAACAAGTACTTTTAAGATTACTTATTATTACTTATGAATAGAACACCTTTTGTCATAAGAACTTGAACATTGAACAGAAAGAGTATATGGTCAGACATCCTGTTAAGCTGCCTTGTGCCAGGTTCTGGGGAAAAATCAGGTGTTGAGGCCCCGACGATGGCAAATCGCCACCAATATAATTTGTTAAAGGTGGTTAAACACAGACTCTCCTGCCAGCGAGCCCCAGCCCTTCCTGCTGTTCTTC
Organism: Smutsia gigantea; assembly: GCA_032199065.1. Classification (NCBI taxonomy): domain Eukaryota; kingdom Metazoa; phylum Chordata; class Mammalia; order Pholidota; family Manidae; genus Smutsia; species Smutsia gigantea. The sequence goes on from JAVSCE010013111.1 coordinate 35,227, forward strand.
TGGCTGCTCAGTAAGTCACCTGGTGTCAGCATGACTCTGAATTCACACTCGGGTGGGCTCCAGTCCTCAGCTACCCCTGTTTCTGCAGCCCTTCCCTATCTGAGGCCTGCTGATTTTATTCTCTGTTGCCAACCGCCAGTGAAAGGTGATTTACTGATTTAAGCCCCCTGCTCGTACCCTCAGCTCCGACGTTACAGGCACACTGTAGTCAGAGATCCACGTTGCCTCTGACCTCAGTGTTCCTCCTTCGGAGAGTGGAGGCGATGCGGGCCGGCATGCGGGCTCTCCTCTGACCCAGGAGGTACAAACACCTCCCTTGGGCCATGGCAAATGCAGAGAGAATGAGGCAGCCCCTTGGCAGCAGGGTGGGGGCAACTGGTGTTCCTGGCTGTTTGCCGTGTTTCACAGTCACACTTGTCAGCCAGCCTTGAAGAGTCTTGAGGAAAGGCTAGATTTGATCAAGCATTTGTGTGATGTGCGTGGGGTGATTCCTGAATGCATGTCTGAGGAAACAAGCAGAAAGGAAAGCGAACGAATGAGATGGAACCATCGTGTCTGTGTTAGTGTTGCGCAGAGAGAATTCCAGCGATGCGCATAGTGCCATAGCCGAGCGCATCCCAGCCTCCAGCCGGCAGCTCAGAGAGATGATTAGGTCATCGGCGCTTATTTTGCACTGCAGTAATTTTGACATTGGGCAAATCTTAGAAATGCTTAATGAACATGTGAGAGATGTTCCCTGTGAGTACTATTTGATTATCTGCAGGGTAGGGCTGCCAGGGAAAATATAGAATACCCAGCTAAATTTGAACTTCAGATAAACAATGATTATTTTTAGTATAAGCATGCCCAATGTAATATTTGTGACATGATAAAAATTATTCATTGTGTATCTGAGATATAACTGAGCATCCTCTATTTTCATTTGCTACATCTGGCAGCTGAAATAGGTTTGGCAGTAACCCTCAAATCCAGAGGGAGGAGAGAGATGGGCCAAGCACAGGAAGGTCTCAGTGATGGCTTCTCATAATGGCATCTCCAAATTACTTGAAGCAGTGATACATTTATTTCTATGCCAGTTTTATTTTGAAAAAATCACAGTACTTGTCATTAAAAGAGAAATGGAAATGAAGAATAAAGAACCCTTACATGGAAACACTAATATTCTTCCAGATAAACAGTGTGACCCAGGTCACCCTGTCTTCCTCCCATCATTTCCCTCTTCATAATGATAGCAATAATATCAATAATGTAAGGATTACAAAGTAGCATTTATTGAAAGTTTTCTACATGGTAAACATTTCCCATTAGTTACAAATTCTTATCCTTACAACCCCAACCAGTGTGTGTTCAATGAAGGGACATGTCCAGCCTGTTCGTTGCTCAATTTGCAGACACCCAGACAGGACATGAGAATTATAGGCAGCATTTGTTCAATGAATGGGTGAAAGAATATGTGAGGTAAGAAGTCATTATCCCCACTTTATAGATGGAGAAATTGAGGTTAACTGATGTTGAGCTATTTCCTCCCAATCAAACAGAATCTAAGGGACAGTGCTTAGAAACAAAATTTGCTTCACTTCATATACCATGCTTTATTAGCTACACTAAATTGCTTCAAAATCTTAACACAATGCTAAAAGTAGGAAAATTTTACTTAACGGCATATCTGTCAGTATTTGTTGAGTATGTGGGTACCTTTGGAGGCCCTGTAAGGTGGAGATGGTGCACCCATCATCTGCATGTTTTCTGCCACTCCAACAAGAGGGTGTTTTTAGTGATGGGCTACCCACACGGGGGCTGTGCCCCTTCCAGAAAACGTGGTCCTGGTAATTTGACCACTCCTTTCCTGGACTGTAATATACAGCATTGTGACTAGATTCTCAAAAATCGCTAGGACATGACTCAGAGAGTTGTCCCTATTAGTTTATGGAGACGCCTGGTTCACCAGCTCCTTTCCATTCCTTGAAGAGGCTTCCAGCACAGAAGCCGTGTTTCTGGGGAGATCTATTATATATACATAAGAAGAAAGACAAACCTTTATATTATTCTATGGTCTGAGAGCTCAGTGACATAAAATACCAATATTTTACATCTATTTTTGCTTGACCCAAGACCTTAAACCTTAGGCAGTTCTCTAGTGGGAAACTCCAGCTTGGTTGGTACAAATCTATCATCCTACAGACATTTCCTCAGATCACCAGCAGGATGTTTTATGACCAACGAAAATTAGCCAGCCACAGGTGAAATCCAGCATCCTAGATGGGGGGAACTATAGTGAGGGTTTGTTAACACAGCCTCCACTGTCGGATGATAGCTGTCCTGCACACCAGTGGTGTGTCTCATCTGAGCCTCTCTCACTGAACAGAGGGCACGGCTTCCCCGGAGGAGTGTCTCCATGTCACTCATCCGAGATGAGGCTTGAGCACCATTCATTGATGCTTCTGAGGAGTCTGGGACCTTGCCTGATGCGGGGCCGCTTGGTAACTGTACTGATAAATGCTCGGCTGGCCGACCAGCATATCTGCTGCTGTGTGTTGCTCATCCTCTCAGCTGGTGTCATCTCAGGGGCATTATTCCTTGTCAGAAGGTCTGGCCTGGCTTGTGGTTTCTTGCCTTCTTAGTCATCCCTGCCATCCCCACAATGTGCAGGTGACTGTGTGTTCTCTTCCTAAACTGGCTGGTGATGATACTTTTCTTTGCTTTAATATGGCTATGTAAGATAAGAAAGTACTACTTTTTCCACCTGTAGACACCTTAACTTTTTTATGAGTTCCAGAGTCTTACCTCAGAATGGGGTGGTGGAGTCCTAGGTCAGGGTTCCTTTGCCTGGAGTTTCAGAAGGTCTAAAGGCATCTGGGGTCTGTCTGAAGCATGGAGCATGTCCACTGCTTTGAGAGTTTATCCACCCCCATAAAGGGTGGGGATTTCAGCTGCAGGGGTGCCAACACACACTGAATATTATAACATGCTAGCTTTTGTACTGTCCACTTGCAAAATCTGTCCCACTGGAACAAATCAGTTATGTGAGATGGACAGTATTCCAATTTTAGAGGCGAAGAAACTGTGGTACAGTGGCTGTGAGGCCTAGACTCAAACACAAAAAGACATGTCTGTGTTTTTTTCAGCAAAATGTTTAGCAGTATTAATGGAGTATTAATAAAAGCACATTCATATTTAAAAGAATATATATATATAGCTATGTTTCCAGAAGAGGGAGATCAGAATAAGGTTAGGTTAATTTTTATTACATCATTCATTTTACTTTGGTATTGAAAGTAGCATATCAAACATCTCTGTTCCTACATCCATTTTGTTTTCATTTATGGGACACTTTAGAATACTAGCCATTCCATGGCCAGTTGGGATCCACTTAACTGAACCCCATACTTTAAAACTGAGGAAATAGAGATTTTGAGACACTTAAGAACATAAACATCAAATAGCTACTTATAATCACTTTTCTTCTAAGTCTGCTTACTTTTTCTCTAATACTAAAATGCCCTGCTAAGATTGAGTAGCTCATTTTTGAAGACTGCTAAACTGAAAAACAGAAATCTCAGATAATGTTTCCAGGGCCCTGTTGTAGGAGAGTAATGAGAAAATGCTGTGTTTGTAACCCACAGCTCCATGATATATAGCCTAGACATTTCCAGATGTCTCTCCCCCTCCCTGTTTCCTCTCCTCTTTCTACCCAGAGAATTCCGGATGTGCGCTTGCTTCATGTTGGTGCAGGTCGCTGTTCTCCTCAGGTGGATGTAGTATTAAGATTATTACTAAGAGTTGTTCATGTGTAATTTATAGTCACAATTAAAAAGCATTTTTAACCGAGTGTCACAACATAGTGACGACTAAATTAGACTGTGATTTACATACCATGTGCTATCGCTTGATAAATTGTCACTCTGGAAAAATTGATAAACAGCCTGTTTAGAGCAAGATAGGGGTCTTAGTCAAGAAAGTGCTCTTTCCCTGTGTGGGATGGGGTGAGAGAGAGACAGTGCACGTTTGTGTCATTATGATTAATAATTAATTTTTAGAATATGTAGAGCAAGGGATGATCAGCCCTTTTAAGAATCATGCAGGGCTTCTTTCAATAGAGAAAATAGTTTATTCTTTTTTATGGTGTAGTTTGAAATGAAAATGAAGAGGTAGCTTTAGACCCTCAAACCCAAATTCCTCTTTTAAATATAAAGAAACCAAAGCACAATTATGCAAGTGACAAAGTTGGTACTAGATTACCCCAAAATAACTGTAAATGCATTTGTAAGAATTGTATAGGGTGCCAAGATGTATATATTTTACATAAAGTATTAATCCTAAGTAGACTGTGAAGTTATGAGTGCCTATTGGGATATCTAGAACAACCAAAACAAAATGGATACAGAGAAGTATAAATTAAAAGTTGATGTACACTTAAAATTCAATACTAAAAATGTATACAAATAAAATGTAGGCAAGAGAGGAGAAACAAAAACCAAAAATGGAGACAAATATAAAACAAATAATAAATATTAGACCCAGATCTGATCACATCAAAATCATACTGGATATAAATTAACTGAAGATCCTAAGTATAAGGTACAGATCTAATTTTCCGTTTTAAGAAAATCAGAAAAGGATAGCAAATGAATCACATTTAAGTAGAAGGAAGATAGCATTAAAAGCAGAAAATCAAGAAATTGAGAGCAGAACAACAATAGAAAAATATTTGAAAGATTTATAAGGTCAACTAACTCTCATCAAATTTATTAACTCCCACTATGGAATGAATAGTCTTTTCAACAAATAGAGATGGAAAATTGATATCCATAGGCAAAATAAGGAACCTCACTTTCATTTGTGCACAGAAATTAACTTGAAATGGATTGTAGAATCAAGAGCTACAACTTCAAGAAGCATAGTGAAAAATCTTTGACATTAGGTTAAATCAGATTTCTTAGAACAGAACATAAGCACATGCACACAATATGAACATAAAGAAAAATTAAAAGGATGTTACCGCAATTAAAAACTAGTGTCCTTTGATAATCACAGTTTAAAAAAATAAAAAAGAAGTCACTGACTAAGAAGAAATATTTTCAAAAATGTATCTGATGAAATACTTTTTTCTGAAATGTGTAAACAAGACTTACAACTCAACAAGAAGACAGAAAACTCAGTTAAGAAATGGAAAAAGTTTTGAACAGATGAATCACAAGAGGATGTATAGAAAGGCAAATAAAGACCTGAGTAGCTGCTGAACATCACTATTATCAGAGGAATGAATTTTAAATCACAGTGATATATCCACTAGATTTGTAAAAATAAAAAGATTCATCGCACCAAGTGCTGGTGAAGATGTGGAGGGAATGGTATTATGCAAAGTGATGCAACCACATTGATATTAGTCTAGCAGTCACACATCTGCTTGCCTTGTGATCCCATAACCCCATTCTTAGGTATTTACCCAAGGGAAATGAAAACCTGGGTCTATAAAAAGATGTATTAGCAAGATTTATTCATAATAACTAACAACTCGAGACACAAATATCCATCAACTCTTGTATGATAATAAGGTTTTGTTATATTTATATCATTGAATACTAACCAGTGATAAAAAGGAACAAAGTTTGGTACATAAACAACTTGCAGGAATCTCAAAAGCATTATACCATGTAAAGAAGCTGGAAAAAAGGTTAAACATTCTGTGATTCCACTTACAGGAGATTTTAGGAAAGAAAATTCTAGAAAATAACACAAATCAAATCAGCGGTTTCTTGGAGCTGGGAATTGGGAGAGGGAACAGAATGCAAAATATAGAAGGAAATTTTTTGGGTGCTAGAAATGTTCACTCTCTTAAATGTGGTGGTTATGTGATAATGTACAATTGCCAGAACTCATTAAACTGTTCACTTATAAGAGGAAATGTTATTGTATGTAAGTTATATCACAATAAGCCTGAGGGAAAAAGGAGCTAAACATAAAGTGCAGAAAACAAAAGCTCTGAAAAGGGAGAGGAACTGAAGGAGAGCAGGGGTTTTTCTTCAGTGACGAAGTTACTAGAGCAACTGGACTGCCCACAGAGGACAGAGGGGGAAGTTCAAGGAGGAAAGACTGTTACCTGTGCTATACTGAGTCATATGGCAGAGGTTTATGTTTTTGTTTTTGTTGATCTTGTTTTGTTGATATTTTTATGTTTCACCTAATAATTTTAAAGATTTTCAAATAAAGATATGATTGAACTAAAAATACCATAGTGAACCAATTGGCAGCATGTACTTAGGATGAAATACATGTATTCTTTCAGAATCTGTTTTGTTCAGCAGTCAAAATAGCATTAGGATGGATTTTGTATCAGCTTTGCAGGCAAATGCGCGCACACACACACACACACACACACATTATATGGAGACCACATACATACGTATTTTAAATAGCTGACATCAGTGTTAACAAACTGTGCATGAATAACTGGTTTAATGTAGAAACCTGTTCTTGGTACAAAGAAGGCAAGCAATTGAGTTTCAGTATACTTTTTAAAGTTGTCAAGCAGTATAAATATAGTGAATATATATAGGGAATTTTTATTATTTTCATTTCTGATGATTTTACAAAGGGAAATTATACTTTTTATGTCATTGGTGTTTAAATATCTGTAATAATTGAGTGTATATTTATATGATGAACACAACTTTTAAATCATTTAAGAAATGTTCTGACACAGATTTAAAATATAATTAGGAGTCAAAAGTTACTCTTTGTGTTACCCAACAGCATTAAAGCTTCTGAAGTTAGTTACTCCTAACAACCAGAAGCATTAAAAATACTTCTGTCTTTCAAACTATTTTAATCTTTTGGTTACGTTATAGCTCTGCATATTTACAGTTTTTCCTATATCAGTGAGCCAGAAACCCAACTTTTTATCAAATAAGCCATGCGTCTGGAAATAAAATTGGAAAACTAATAAAAGTGGAGATGTCAGGGCTCTTGCTATTTTCCTAGCAACAGGGAAATCCTTTATTTCATATATCACAGTCTAGCTTTGCGTGTATGAAAATAGATGGCAAAATTTATATTACAAACCCATTTTGAGAAAATGTAGCTCAGACACATTTTCCCTGAACTTCACCATTTAGAAATTAGCATTTCAGTTTGTATTCATGTAGTTAAATCACATATTTATGTATTATATACACACGGAGTCAAGAGGAAAACCTAAATTCTGGGAATTTAAATTTGAAAACTCTATTCTTTAATGACATCTGCTAGTATTTGGACCTCTATATTTAGAAACTCAAAGGGAACATGCAAAAATAAGAGGAAATCACACTAAAAGTAGTTAAATTAATTGCATCATCTTCATTAAGATAATTGTTTTGAGTGAATTTATCTTCCATATAATTGCTTCAACAATTGCTCTTCTTATCTTTGATTATAAAACCAAGTTCCTTCCATACTTAACTTCCCTATGGTTTTACCATTTGGATGACTCAGTGTCTGTTCCTATATTGTGGTCACTTACAAAGACCTGAAGGACCATTTGATTCGTGGACTTCTGCTCCGAATATATCAGGTATTTTTAACATCTTATCATGCTAAATGAAGGTTATGAAATATAATATCACTGTAACAGTGACTAATGAAATGAATATTTTCATTCTCCATCAAATACTAATTCATATCATGTCATATTCACTACAACAAAGTCCTGTGGTAAATAAGGAATGGCTTTCACCATTTGGGTTTAATTTGAGAGGCATGTCAGTGGTCAGCAGTTTCTCCATAAATACGCAATCCATGCTAAAACTTTCACTTATTTAAAGTTGCTCCCCAAGTCTCATGTTTAGTCCTATTCTGAAGTATCAGAGAACATATCCCCCTGTCCTTTTTTGGGAGAATTCCTAAATCTGGTTAAGGATATAGCACCTATGTATGAGAATAACTATATTATTATTAAAGGTAAATATATCTTTGAGTAAATGAAACAAAGTAATGAATTGAAACTGAACTTGGTTTAGAAATTACAAAAAATGTAGGAGTTTCAAAATATAGGAAAAATAGCCCAGAGTCAGGTTATCTCAGGGATTTCATTAGTTATATGATCTAAAAAAAGGACTAATGATTGAAATATTTGAATATGTTTCAAGAAATATGAATGTGATTAAAGAGGCAATGGAAAAGAATTGAACTTAATAATCGGGGCAGTGAGATAATAGCTCAGGATTTCAGAGCACAAAATGAAGACTGGGAAGCTTGAAAAAGAAGGAGGTAATGTGAGACACTTGTCACAGGGGACTAAATGGTGCTAAGATTGAGAATTGGGGCTATGAGGCCAAAGAACCAGAACAATTTGGAGAACCAGCGTAGACCTGGTACAATATTGGTCCTGCTTGAACTGGTGCATCCCCACCACACCCGGGACAATATTCAGGAAGACTGTTGAGGAGAGACAGTGACTGAAATCCTGCAGACAAGACACTGTGACAAGACATGTCAGGAATGGGGACGAGAGCTGGAAAATTAGGGGATGGCCCTCCCTATCTGGGACCAGGCATGTGGCCACCCCAGAGCCCTCCTGAAGAAGGCCTGTGACCTCCTCCAGAGCCAGTAACTCACACCAGCTGCAAAGGGAGCATCTGCCTCTGGGAAGCTGCCCAGAGAGCCCTGCAAACCGGCAGACAGGGCAACAGCTGAGGGGCATTCGTTGAATGATGTGCCTTCCTCTACCCCTACGATCCCTGCTTAGGAAATGAGACCAATTATTCTTGGAAAACAGAGAGCAGGAAGCATGTCAGGACCAGGATGCAAACATCCCTACTGTGTTCTTTTAGGGGCCGGTGGGGGAGAGCGCAGGATAAGCAGGTACCCTCCGATCTCTGGAGCTCCCGACCTGACCACCGATGAGGGCAGGTGACAAACGGTGGCAGAGAGGGGCTCAACGTTAGAATATGTTTCGCAGTTCCAAACTGGAATTCATCACAGATATTTGAGATCACTGCTGACCAGCCAAGAAGAGAGACTGGCTATGACAACATTGGAAGAAAAACATGCATCCCACACAGAGTTGCGGTCACAAACTAATTACATGGTGTAAAAATCCAGAAGAATAACTGGGTTTCGGAAACAGAAAGGAACTAAACTGATATGTGCTTACAACCTCATTCTGACAGATCTCTAGGGTTGCATTGGTATAGGATGTTTAGACAGAGAAATCAGAACGTGACCAGTTCAGTTTTATTTAGGTTTGAAGATAGGGGTGAACATCGGGGAGCAGTGTCATATAGGCAGCAAGAAAAATACATGGCAAGCCAGAGAGGTGGTGGCTAGAGCTCTAGTTTCCACAGTCTAGGTAGTTAGGTAAAGCCTTAGGAGGGATGGAAGATGCAAGGCAACAAATACAGAGAATGATAACTGCTGAAAAAGCTCTTTCATATTCAGGTGATAAGGAAAATATGTAGATGTGGTAGAACACAGTATCACCAAGAATAAGTGGAGAATACTCAGAATTCAGGTGTATGTAAACACGGAGGTGCAGTGAAAGTCAAGAATGATGACGAAAGCTGGATCGCATCATCTTCGAGAGCAGGTTCATTCTGTGAGTGAGGCTAGGAGCAACACCAACGAGCTGATGACTGGCAGGGACAGAGAAGCTTCGTCAAGAACATTGATTGCCTCTGAAAGCCGGGGAGCCAGCAAGTGGCAGAGGGCTGCAAGGCCCAGGGCCCGTGGTGGTGGGGGAGAGACATGGGACGGGAAGCCGCTGCTACAGCAGGTGGCTTAGGGGGTCCCCAAGGAGCGAACAGGCCAAGCGGAGGTGCAGGAGGCAAGCCTCCGTGCTGAGCATATACTCCACTATGGGGCTCCTCTGCAGAAGTACTGCAGCCAGGAGCCCCACTTCCTGCATGGCTAACCGACATGTGGACTGGCTTAGATGATGGTAGAGCACCTGGCATACAGTCAGTGGAATAGTTTGAAATAATTGTTAACATCATCCTACCATCAAGATGAACATAATTACTATTTTTGTTCTGAATTATTATTATTTTTTTATGGTGTAGGAAAGAGAGTATTCAGGAAGGTGAACTGTATCATGTCATTTTGCATTACAGTCATCAAAGCTGTTCATGAAATCAAAGGTGAAAAGGAGTCTAGTAAGATCAAATGGAAGCTCATATTCTAACTGAAGTGAAAAGAGTTAAAAACTTACAGACCCTATTGTCTCCTGGAGAGTAGAGGTGAAAACTAAGGAGCAAAATTTTTCAAAAAAGTCTAGAATTGTGCACTCAATAATGACTATCATCTTGTTTTTATGAAAATCATAAGGGTTAGAAATCATGCATTGATCTGCTATACCTTGTTTAAATAATAGAAAAAATAGAAAATCAGCAACAGGGTCTTATGATAAAATATTTATGTTTTTATGCTAGCTTTCACCTTGAAATGTGGTCTGTGGAAGATCACCTACTTCTATTTTCATGAGTTCATCCAGTGTAAAAAGTAAATATAATGAGTTTACTTGCTAAGCTCTTAACACATGATGGTGTAGAACATAGTAAATGAATTACTGTCAAGCATTTTGCATACCCTCAAAGGCTTAATAAAACTGAAGACAAAAGGCAAAGACATGGATAGAAAATCTGTCAATATTATTTTATGAATATTTGACTTTAAGGTTTTCATTATACATTCTGGTATATAAAAGAGTGGGAAAGCAAGTAATTACAAATAAATCTCTTTAGAAGGACCTTAACATGTATGTATTTATAACATATATTAAGACATTTTTCTATTTGTTAAATTTTTTAATGACTGTTATTGCAGTGTAAGACGAATCGTCACCTTGTAAGTGTTCATACTGAAGCAGCCTACTGTTTGCTTCACATTAAATCAATAGACAAAGTATCAAAAAAATTGGCTGTTTTGTCCATCTGGTTATGAAGTATCAACATGGCTTTGATTTTTGGAATATTGGTAGTAATTGTGATGAATTTTTAATATATTGATAGAAAACCAAGAAATATAAATACATGGATGAATGTCTTCTAGAAACTTTATTATAAATCAATAGTTCTTTCCCTTCTAATATAACATATTTCTTCCCCAGAAATAACTAACATAAAGCTTTATAGTCATTCTATTGTCCCACCCCAACCAAAAAAAAAGATATTACTTTTTTTGGTTATACTATTTCTCTTTCTTCTTATTCTCCTTCTCCATTACTATGTTTATCTTCCTCTTTTCCTCATTGAGTTGTGCTCATGAGTGACCCATTTACAAATTTTTTAGTGTGTTTTACAAGTAGGTTTTGTACCACAAGAGGAAATCTATTATATGATGGTAAAATAGAATACAAATAAGTTGAAAGAAAAAATTTGGTGACATTGAAAAAAAAAGAAAAGCATAGCTATATAATATATAAATAATTTATCCTTTTTCTCTCAATCTGAGTTTGTGGATTTTAAAATGTGGCATTGTGTCTATCTGGAAATATCCTGTTTTTAATCCTCAGAAGCACTCACTGCTCACATGATCACATGATTAGTGTTAGTAATTTGCAAAATGAAATGATAAGGAGCTAAGATACAAATGATAGGAGTCTACATTCTAAGAAGAAAAACTAAACAGAAAAACTTTAGTGTATATATATATGTGTGTGTGTATATATATATATAAATTCATTTTTTTATCCCATTCACCTTTTTATGTATTTTGAAGAAACTCAAAATTCCAGAACTTGCAAACCATGAAAACTTAATTGAAGTTGAGGTCATACTTATACTTTTTATGTTTAGTTCAAACTTCTGCTTGATCTCTTAATTACAGCCATTTCAAAGTAACATAAAACAATCATGTTTTACAAGAATGACCAATTGTTTCTTCTTTAACCACTAAGTTTGGCATCCATCCTTAATATTTATATACCATGTTCATTTTTTAAAGAGTAGAGTTTGTACTAAAATTACTGAGTGGTGATATTTATGCCTGTGCTGTAAACAGTTTTAATCATTCAAGATTTGCACTTGGCCATTTTTTGACCACTTAGTAACTGATGGTCCTTGATGAATCGTTCGTGATATATTCCAGTAATGCCCAGAGAGTGAAGGCACAATTTGAGTCCCTAATGCCTCTATTAAATCATCTTAGTTCACCTAATTCTGCCATTGAGTGAGTGATGCCATTTTGATAAAATGCCATTGATCCAGAGAGGGTGTAAACAACACATCTAGCCACTGCCAGTCATAACTGGGGCATCAGGAATGAAGATCCCCTTCAGCCCTCACGCCGATGAACGGGACCCTGAAAGAAGATTGTCATGAGAGAGGGAGCAGAGAAGCAAGTTCAGAGCACAGAGTGTGACACATATGTGCTGATTTCAGTGCAGAAGATTTTGGCATTGCCCCAGTTATCGGGGCAGGAGGATGAGGAGAGAGATGGCAGGCATGTGAAGCTGACCTGTCCGGTCTCAGTGCTAACATGGTCTCTGCATGCACCATTTGCTATAGTAGCATGACGAATACCGGGCACCCATTTAAATTTTATTTGTTCATAGACAATCTGAGTTATTCTTACAATCCAAAAATTAGTATTTGAAACACTTGAATTTGTATATATATCTTGTTTTGAAAAAATTACTTTGACAATTGATATGAAATTCCATACATTTCAAAATGTCTTAATCTTTGATATTGTAAATTATTGGTAATTAAGAAAGAGAATGTATCTTTTGAATTTTGACTACTGTGCAAAAAACCCTTCTTTGTGAGTTTCTGCTAATTCCATAAGAAATGTCTACCTCTTGGGGGGAAAAGAACTGTATCCCACCCACTGAGTGGATACCTGGTGTCAAATAACCAGTCACAATAAAAAAGGAAAAGAAATACTTTAATAGCATTACCAAGTAAGGTGAAAGATATGGAAAAAGTATTCCATAAAAAAAGGAAACATTCATGAATGACATAACATTTAATACACTAACTTCTACAAAAGAGAAATTTAAAAATAAAACAATGAAATGTGCATTTAGAAATTCATTCCAAAATTTTCAGCCAAAACTTTGGAATATTTTTATATGATCTGGTAGAACATTTTATTTTAAACCTGTGCTCTGAAGTCTGGGCATTCTCACAGGAAGTTGTTTTTTGTTTTTTGTTTTTTGCACTATATCTGTTACTATTGTGCAATAAGTATCTATTTACATATCTAAATATTTCTGTTAACCTCGACATGTTTATCTCATTTCTTCAAAGGGGAGAGTGATAGGATATCAACACAGCTTTTAAAAGATTTTTAAAAATTAAAAACAAGGGATATACTTTCCAATTCAATTGTTTCGAAATTAATTTTCTAAAATTTATGTTCGTGTATCTACTTACTCATTATTATAATTACTTAATGACACAGCCTCATCTTATGTGATTTTCAAGCATTGGCAACACTGGATTGTAGCTTACTCCTGCCTGGCATTAACTAGAACTTCTAATTAGGCATGGCTTATCAAGTAAATTAATGTGTACAGTATACATAATTGTTCATAGTTAATAGGGGACCCTTATTCAGTGTGTGCCTCCTGTGAGTGACTGACCCTGAGTCTCTCTGCCTACAAGTGGTCTGACCTCAAAATGATCTCACCTTCCTCTGACTACAGGGTTCTGAAAATAATAAAGGGAGGGATAGTGACTAAGCAAATTGCTTTTACCTTTTATCTTTCACCTCAATTTGTACATAAACATTTCAATGATAATTAGATTATTTGCTTAATACCCAAGGACTATCAACAGAATATAGCAGAGGACCTTATTTATTACATTTTTTTCCCTAGATATATTATTTTAGTATTTCTGCACCTGTGCCACAAGAATGTGTTAAAATGAATAATATGTTTTCAAAACAGAAGGAATTTACATATAATATTTCATCTTTTGCCAGGTTACTGTCATAAAAAAGGTAACTTTTTCATCATTGAAATTCCACAGATCAGAAAGCATTCTTTATCATAGATTATTAAAAATGGGTGCTATGAATCCTAGCTTCTTTTTCCAAAGTAGTTGCACACGTGAGTTTTCACATATTTTTTTCTATTTGCAAACTCGTTGATTCCTGAAACCAAATGCATATATTACAATGGATGAATAAAATAATGAATTACAGGAAAAAATAGATATATGAAGAGAATGAAGATATCCTTCCTTTCAGGAGGTTATAAACCTAAAAAAGATAAACTATAACACATTAAAGATGCATTAACAAGCAGTCTCCTAAAAATTTTCCATTTGTATTTTACATGTGAGACCATTTCATTTTTTGAATAAGGATTATTGATTACAGATCAGCAAATTAATAAATTTAGGGGCCTAAAATATTTAGGAAAAGGTTATCAATGGAGATACTGAAATGAAACAAATAATTTACAGATGTACATGTATTTACATTTTTATTCATACTTTTTATAGAAGCTGTCATTTTTCTATTATAATAACAACACTTGTGATATAGGGAAGAGGCTCTCTTATCTTCATTTTTTTGGGAAATTCTATTTGGACAGAATAGTAACTTCAAAGGCTTTTATGTTCTTTCATCTAAACCGTTGGAAATGTGTGGGCATCAGTCATCCTCCTGCAATGATGAAAGTATCAGTGATACAGGTGTTTTAAGACATGAGCTCGACTTGTCCTCTTTCATTAAATCTTTGCTGTGTTTTGTAGTACTGACTCCCTTTAATATTTTAGACTCAGAACTTAAGCCCCAAGTCAAAGTTATACAAAAGTTAAACTGTTCAGCACCTTTGCATGTGTATTTTAAAGGTATTTTTATTTCCAAACTTTGGCTTGAACATTACTTGAGGGGGAATAGCTTTATTTCCCCTTTTTAGTTGCAGGAAAGCATGATTTGTTCTGGATTAACAATTCAGTTTCTCATTGTCTTGGTGAAGAGGCACCTTGTTTCTGGCCCAGGGACTCAGCCCTTCTGTACCCCAGCTGTTCAGATCTTCCAAAGCTCTCAACAAAGCTTGAGGGAGGGAATGGAACAAAGTTATCTTTCTGCGCCAGTTACCAGGCAGTGTTTGGGGGTCTCAGCACTAGTATTGATGAGCAAGATGGATGATCATCGTGGGAAATGAGAGAAATTTGAATAATGCAACTTCTACCCACAAAATCTCAGTGGGGCTGTTACATTTCTGTGATTTGCATTTCTGGCACAAATCCTCACTACTGAGTGGATCACAGTTCCCTCCTCAGAAGCAAATTCCTGAGAGACATCACATGAATTACAGAGTTGCAA
Source organism: Smutsia gigantea (assembly GCA_032199065.1). Taxonomy (NCBI): domain Eukaryota; kingdom Metazoa; phylum Chordata; class Mammalia; order Pholidota; family Manidae; genus Smutsia; species Smutsia gigantea. The sequence goes on from JAVSCE010013111.1 coordinate 50,485, forward strand.
ATTCTACATGGGCACATAGGTTTCTGCCTTATTCCAGACATGCCCTTTAACCTCGCCCACTCGCCACAGCCTGTGCTTCCGGAAGAGAACCAGAAACAGTTAAATAAGGCGAACTTTGCAGGTAGCTCTCTACTGATTTAACAGCCTGCTCATTGGCTAAGAACTTTAGTGGAACTTAAGATACAATTAAGACTTCATAAAGGGGCCTTTTAATAGGACACGTACATTGACAAAACTTTGTGAATTAGAGGGGCTCCATATTTGCTAAGGGCCATTTACCAGCTTGGGGAGTGTTACTCTTTCATATGGGCTAATAATAAAAAAACAAAGTTTGAAGATCAGGAGAAATCCTACTGTTTCTTTTCTTTATTTCTCTTCTAAAATACTCTAATCATCCTCTCTGCCACCACCACTGATGGGCTTTCTACCAGCAGCTGACTTACACTTTATTTTAAAGTTAACAAAGAGTCTGAGAATCCTAAAAGATTTTTTCATGTTTCTTGGGTAAATAGAATGCTTATTAATTCAGTTCTTGGGAAGCCAAATCATAACCAGGAGACTTCATATATGCTCGCATACAGGAATAGTCAAAGCAAGTCGGATTTCTTATGTGTTCTCAATATTTTAGTGACATCACATGCAGCCAGTCAGCTACAGCCATGCTCATCACGGTGATGTACCTGCCCCTGACAGGTGACACTCTGAGGCAGTGTTCCTTCCTCGGAGAGTGAGTGCCCACATCCTGTCAATGTCTGCCTCTGTGGCAGCTTTTCGTGTGCTGCACTGAGCACCCAAACCTCTTTTGACGATACATTATTTCTTCATATGTGTTTCAACGTCCGTCAAGTCACAGTGGAGTCCTCTTGGCCTGGGATCTAACAGGCCCTGTGAGTAGAGTTCTCATACTTGGTTTTTTTTTGCTGATTTCATTTAACAGTTTTCAGACCAAAGTCTTGTTTCTCCAGTTTCCAATGTCACGGGCCCTAATTGGGGTCCATGAAATATACATTGGCTGGCATTGAAATGAAACAAACTCCAAAGGATGGAGTATTTTGTGACTGACAGGAATCTAACTTAAGCTGGATAAGAAGAAAAGTGACTTCATAACTGAAAAGAATGTGGTAGATCTCAAGACACCTAGTAAACTCAGATGCTTAAGAATGTCATCAGAAATCAGTCTCCTTCGCTGTCCCTCAGCTTGGGTTTCCTCTGTTTGGTTTTCTTCCTTGGCAGTGGGGGCATGGACACTCCCAGTGGCCTAGCTACTGGAGAAGGAAGAGCCCTTCCCTCCCGTTCAGCAGAGGCTGTGGGGTTGAGTCACGACCCCTTGTCAAGGCTGATACCTCACCATCTCTAAGACACTCGCTCTGTAGGAGTGTCAGCCTTTCAGGATGCCTGGGAGTCACCTGGGGGGCTTGTTGACGGACAGAACAGGCCCCAGAAATAGAGCTGGAGCTGACTGGGCCCCTGTAATTTGTATTTCAAATAATCTCTCAGGTGATGCCAAGGTGGGACCAGGAACCCCAGTTTGAGAACCACTTGTCCTTACTGGTTGGACGGTTGTAAGCTCACACCAGGAAAGGGTTTAGCCCCACCTGGATGATATAATAGGACATGGGTGAAAGTCATCTCCGAAGTCAGAGCAGTGTGTACACGCACACACCCTGCACACCCCACACCCCACACTGCAGAGCACGGGTCCCTTCCAGTTGGCAGGGAGCGGCCACCTCAGCTCAACCTTGTGCAGGCTGTCCCTCCACTCTATTTTTTTATTATTATTAAAAAATCATTGATATACAATCTTATGTTGGTTTCAAATATATAACATGGTCATTCAACAGTTACCCACATTGTTAAATCCTCAACGCCTCTGGTGTGGTTACCGTCTGTCAACACAGGAAGATGTTACAGAATCATGGGCGGTATTCTCTATGCTGTACTACCGTCTCCGTGACCAACTTATCTTGTGATTGTGAATTTTTGTGCCCCTTTATCATCCTCCCCTCGGCCGTCCCCACCCCTCCCCCATGGTGCCACCAGTCACTTGTCAGTGTCTATGAGTGTTCAGAGTAAGCATTTTGTTCCTTGGTTACTGACCAGGATAGAGCTGACTTGCATGGAGAAGCTGCACCATGGCACCCTGTCACCGTGGCACCCTGTCCCCGTGGCACCCTGTCACCATGGTACCCTGTCACCGTGGCACCCTATAGGAAGAGGAGGTTTACTTTAATATACTCACCACTGAGCTGTATTTCTGTTGACACTGATGTTTTTAAAAGGCTAACTAGAAGCTACCTCACTCGCCGTTTGCAAGATTTCTGCCCTAAACTACCAGGGCAATACGATGTCTTCTGTTATTTTCTTTAAGTTATTTTTGTTTGAAGTTTCACAAATAATGATAATTCAAGAATTGGTTTATTTAAATTAACTATAAGCAAAGCTTATTTAGTTTACCTTATTTCAGAAATAGGCTACTACTCCAAAGTGATGTGAATCTGCTCAGTACTTGAAAGATTTCATGTAACTAAGATTTTTAAAAAGTAAATACAAGAAAATAATTAATTGAAAATAACTATTATTGAATATGTTTGTACCAGAAATGATTATAGGTGCCAGGGGGGATTTATTTAACTGTGGACAAAACTAGAAAATGGTTCCTGTTGCTGCCTCTGGAGAACATAGGAAATAGACACATAAAGGGGTCAAATATGTGTATATATAATATATATTTTCAGGAGGTAATGAGCACTATGGAAAAAGTAGTAAGCAGAAAAGGGGGATAAAATTTTCTAAAGGGCTAGGTTGGGACAAATGCAATTTCCATTAAAGTTTAGCCAAGAAGGTGACATTTATGCAAAAACTTTAGGAGACAGGGAGGCGGCTACATAGCAAGTGTGAAATCCTGGGGTGGGGCGAGAAGGCCTGAGGAGAGGTTTGTGGGGGAACAGGAGAGGCTTTCCAGAGGAGACTGCATTTAAACTGAGTTGGTTGCGCTTTGGAGCTCTGAAAAAAAAAACAAAAAACAATTCCTCTTCTCTCAGTTTTACATAAAGTAAAGGACATTCAAAGACTACAACTTCTCTATAATGATTTGAGTTTCAACTTTCACATGAAATGTACTTCCCAGTCAATGAGCAGTAATTCAGACCTACTGTGTGTTGCAAACTGTGCTCAGAGTTCTTTTCAAGTAGTTTGCGGGGTGAGTTCAGGGGGAGACACAAAACTGTAACTTCCGTGTACGGTATACAGGTGGCTCTGTAATGTTAAGTTGTTTCATCAAGGCCATTGGGGTGGCTGCAGAGCTGTGGCAGAAAATGAACCCAAGTCCAAGCCTGTAAATGCCTCAGGGTTGTAAGATCGAAACCCCAGCCCAGCCAGCCACAGTCAGCTGGGCATCAGGCTGTCATCAACGAAATGGTCTCCTTGCTTCGCTTCCACATCTTCTCTGTAGAAATCTCCCCTTCTGATATGCATCAGTTTATCTTTAAGGGTAACCAGTTACCACTCATGGCAGCCTCAGTGATGTCTACTGTTACATCTCATGTACTGCCATGTTATCTTAGGCTGGAGGTCTAGGACGGACATCATGCACTCACCAGGTGGCATTCCAGGTGGCAGCTGAGACGGGAATCAGCAGAGGCCCACCTGGGGAGAGGCTCAGCTTCTGGGAGTTGTTTCCTTTTGGTTATAGGATCAGGTCAGAGGGCCAGATTTCTTGCTGGAGACAGCCCTGAGCATGTGGAGGACACCTGGCCTTCCTTGGCAGTGGGCTAATCCCCCCCGCACGGCCTCTACTGCATGGTATGCTTCAAAGCTAGTAATGGAGGTAAAGTAAATCTGCTGCAGGACAGAACCTTGTACAAGAAAACATAATTATGGCAGTGATAGCCCACCAGCTTTGCCATATTCCACAGGTTAGAGGCAAGCCACAGGTGGCACCATGCTCAGGGGGAGAGGATTACCCAAAAGTAAACACTAGGGGTTAGGCGTCCTGGGGCCGCCTGTGTGTGCTGACCTGTGGGCTCTGGAAGGCTCATGGCACTTAGCCCAGCCCAGCAGTTCAGAAAAGGTTCCATAGAAGAAAACATGAGTCATGTCCTGCAAAAAAAGAAAGAAAAAGGGATGAAGGAAGAAAAGAAAAAGAGAAGGAAAGAAAGACTTAGCAGAAGGAGGCAGAAAGGGTATTCCTGGCAGAGAAAAAAGCTGAAAAAGAATAGCAGTGCACAGACTGTCCTGGAGCCCCACGTGAGTGTCGAGGGGCTCAGAAAGGGCCAGGAATGCTGCGCTGGAAAGAGGCACGGAGGACTCCCTGACGTAGGAAAAGTGGTCTCTAGAAATTAGAGTCCATGATACCAGTAAGGAAGCCAACTCGGTGAGCCAGTCGGTGGTAATGGCCTGAATAAGGTCAGGGGCAGCGGGAATGGGACAGGGGAAGTCAGCGGAAAACCTTCTGGGAACGGTAACAACAAATCAGAGTGTGCTGACTCCTTTAGGTTTAGAATTTAGGGAACACGCCATGTCTAAGTCTTCCTCTGGCTGGTATATAGGGTGAAATGAAGAGGCAGCTTTAGACTAGGAATGCATGTTATTTTTATTTAAATGTATTTTCTTTATGGCAGTTGAAGTTACAGGGGCTTGGGTTTAGGATTGTCTTCTGTGATCAGGGCTGGGAAAAATCCATGTTGTGGTAAGTAACCTATTTAATTATGAGCTTTAATTCTCAACACAGAAGCCATGCATTTTAAAAATTAATGTGGAAGAAGCATCTTGCTTTTCTTTGCATTGATAGAGGCAACTAAGCGGGAAAATTCTGGGCTACTTTCCCTTAGAAAGTAAATCTTTCCTATGGAAATGTGATATTCATGATTTGTTAGATGAACAGCTGTATAAAAGTACTTTTGCTAGCGCTCTTATGTTATTACACTTCCAGCATTTCTGCAGCCAGCTACACTGGGTTTAACATTCACTTTTTAAAGTTTTAATTGTGAAGCATCTGAAACTTTACAACGATTACATCACTGACTCATATGTACCATAACTAAGATTAAACGGGTGTTAACATTATGCTGTATTTACTCTCCATCATTCCTTTATTGAAAGAAAAAAAACATTACACTCATCTCTGCACCCTCATCACTTTCCCCTTACTTGATCCCTGGAATTTATTTTTATGCTAAAATTACCACATATTATGCCTGATTATTTTTAAATATTTTTATGAAACATGCATTTATTTAATCAACTACAAACATTGCATTTTCTATTTTAAAATGATAGTTTGACAATGTACTTGTCTTTTTGTGAAGACTGACTTACTTGACATTGTGTGTGTTTGTGTATTTTTTCATATCCATGTTGTTTTGTGTAGATTCTGATCAGAATGCCATCGAATGTGCACTCTACATTTCTTTATGCATTAGCTACAGAAACATTAAAACTTTTCTACACTTTTTCTAATACGTCTTTTTACCTGCTTCCTTGTGTTCACGTGTTAGGCTTTGGGGAGTTAAACTCCTGTAACAGAATTTCTAGGTTGGAGGATATGCACATCTTCAACTTTTCTAGAAATTCCTAATACTTTACCTAAGCTCCATGAATCTGAAGGGGTTCCTGTCTCCCATATCATCACCAGTGCTTGTTATTATCCTTATACAAGTTTTACCACCTTACTGATGTAAAAAGCATCTCATTATTGCTCTATTTTAACCTGATGACCCTTGAGACCAAACATATTTTGATGTATATCTTGACCCTTTGATTTCCTACTCTGTGAGTCTCAAGTTTGTATTCTTTGTGTATATTTCTGTTGAGATGGATGATTTTTCTAACTCAGGTGCAAGAGTTATTTTTATTTTCTGGACATTAGCCCTTTGTTTTACACATTTCTCCTTTCTGTGTCTTTTTCTTTTAATTTGTTTATGATGTCTTTTTTTCTCCATAAGAATTTCCTTCATTTATATGGTTACAATGTTCCCCATATCTTCTTCTGAAGGTGTAGTTTTACTTTCATCTCTGTGTCACTTTATTCTATTGAATGTCAGGGAACCATCCATTTTTTCTTTGATCATAATGGATAGCCAGCTGTTTCAGCACAATTCACGGACTGATACTGACTTTCCTACTGAAAAAGGAAAAATATTTCATTCTGTTTCACTGAGTAAATACTATACTTTTTAAAAGAATTATAAGTTTCTAACAAGGTACTCTTATCTGATAAGATGCCTACTTCAGTATTAGTTTGTTATTGGAGATTTTCTTGGTTGTTGGCTATTTACTTTTCCATTTAAAAAAGAAAACAGCTTACTAAGTTTTAAGGGTAACCTTTGTAGATTTGGGTTGGAATTGTTTTTAACGAAGAGAATTTTTCTCCCTCTACAAAATGTAGCTTATGAATGTCCTACCTGTTTTTTCATTTTTCAGTGTCATTTGACAATCATCTGATACATTTTGCATGTATTGTAATTAGAGGAAATGATTTGGAATCTTATGCGACTCCTCTCCATGCTCCTGCTTCCCACACCTCTGCCGACCCCCTTCCCATTCCAGGGGACTGAGTACGGTCGAGCCCCGTCCCCTTCCTGTCCTCCTTTCCTACCGACCTTCCCTGCCCTCTGAGGGTTCATTCTGCTCCAGCTCCATTGATCTCCTTGCTGGGGAGACATGAAAATCACATTCCTGTCTGAGGGATTTTAAAACTGATCCCTTGCGTGGACTTGCACACCCTCAGCCTAACTGATGTTTGCCGACCCCATGACCTTTAGGCTCCAGCCCAGATGCCCCTGTCACATGGAGCCCTCTGTTCATAATTCTGTAGTACCTATGTGAACTAGGACACCATCCATCCTTCCCTGTCCATCCGTCACACGTCTGTCTGTACTGCAGAGTGATTACCGCTCACTGCCGGTTCACAGTCCATGTCACGTTCCCATGTCTAGACCAGAGCCTGGTAGCCAGTCAGTAAATGCAGAGTAACAGCAGGAATGAAGACACCTACTCTTAGGAACCATACAAGTCTTATTTTAACTAGATGCTTTCTCAAATTGTGTTTTCTAATTGTTGGAGAATGCAGACACAAAAATTAATATCTGAAAAATAATAAATATTCAATAAGTATTCATCTTTACCAGCTTGTGTTCTAAGTAATCTATGTATTTATGAACTCACTGACTCCTCACACCAACCTGAGGATAGAGACCTATCACTTCCTCTCAACAGACGGACACGTTGAGGTCAAGGAGTTTCTAGCATTTGCCCCCAGCCATCTAGCAGATGTGGTGGAGCCGCTGGAAGGCAGCAGGATCTCTGCCTTTGGCTCCGGAGCCTGCAGACCGGGACGCAGAGGGAGCGCTCAGTGGGGCTGGCTGGTGTCCAGCCTGGGAAGGAAAATTAAGAAAGTGCTGGACAATTTGAAGATGGGAAGTCTATTAAAAATAAGTGAATGCATGTTCTTATGCTTTTGTGTGATAACTAGTTTCCACACTCCTTTAATTTTCTCTTTTATATGTAATTTATGGAAGAGAACTATGTATTTGAGAAAACATATCATGAATGTACTCTATGATTCATAGTCTTGTTTTTCTTTTACAAAAAAATTCACTATCTCAAGATACATTGTTTATTTTATACTAAAGTGTTAGTCGTTCATGCATTAAGATTTCCTCTGTTTGATACCAGATTTATCTTAAGGGGCCTAGTGGCCCTTATTACCACATTCCCTAGGCTCTACTCCACAGATGATTAATTATCTGCTGTCCACAGCACCTGACCAGTGCTTTCTCCGATAGTGGGCGTCCCTGCACGTCTTTACAGCCCTCTCTTCCTGAGTCCAGTGTTGCCTAAGCATCCTTATTCCCACTCACTCCCCAAAGCTGTTTCTTTCCTTATCTCACTGAGTGGATGTGCTGCCCCCGCAACATGCCTCTCACACTCTGTCAGCCCTGTGGTCCACTCTCAAATCTTCTATCACACGGGAATGCCTTCCACCATTTCTTGTTCCCTTGCAGTTGTTCAATCCTATCTGTCTTTGAAAACCCAGTCACATTCTACACCTTTCCCAGGAGGGCACCTTTATTCACTCTCTGTGTCTAAGAAAGTGATGCCACCTCTTACAGAGGCACAAATGGCAGTATGGGCATGCATTTAGCCATGTTTCAGCCATGTTCTAAACGGGTTCCTTACTGCATCCTGAGTACTCACCTTACTTTACCTACATTACTGTGTTTCATGTGCACAGGCCTCTCTCTCCATTTTCTAATGCCACTCATTGAATGAAATCACCAGCCATATAATCCTAGGCAAGAATCTACTGTGAAAATGCTTCATTATAACAGAAGAGAAATTTCTGATAGATAAAAGCTCTTTTCCAGTAACAGTCGGTGGTGGTTCATTGTAGTGTCAGAATTTAGTCTTCAACGTCCATCTTTTGCTTTAAACTGGACCTTCTCCATCAGCTTCCTTGGGTGGGGGAAATATATTGCTGGTTTTGCTGACTCTCCCCACTTTACCCCACAAGTGTGTTTGAGGCTCCTAAATCCAAGCATGTGGTTGAGACTCTGTTTTTCTCACAAGCAACTTCGGACCAATTTGGTCTACCTCCATTCCTAGTACTAAATGGCAGGCAATGATCTCTTGTCTTGTGTCATTATATTCACAGGCAGTGTAGTAGGGTGGCCACAGAGGAGCAGAGTAGGATATACTCGTGTGCTTAGCTTCATGGTCCTTATCTATAAACAACGCATGCCCTACATAGACAGGGATTGATGTGGGCCCCAATGATGGAAATACATAAAGGCACTGTATGAGATATGAAAAAATAGGAAAATGAACTGATTTGAAATGCCAACCAGTCTTGTCTTCTTTAAAAAGTCTGTAGCACAAATTTCCCTGATTTTGTTTTCTTCCATTTATAAGTAATTTTTGGCACATAGGTGACATACAGCACATCTGGATTAGATCTTTTTCCACACCAAAAAAGAGAGACATGCAGTAAGTATGCGGTTAGATACCAGCCTTTGATTTGGCTAAGGGAAGCTTTCTCCTCAACACTGTCAGTATTTTCTGTGGTGGTGTTGCTGGTTGTGTTTCGCGGAAAAGTCTTTTGAGAAATGCACATCAGAGTGGTCTGCTAGCTCTTGTTTTCGTCCCAGGATCCCTTAGTCATGCCATTTTGTCTGACCTTCTGGTAAATTGTTTTTCACAAAGAATTTCTTCGGTCCTGCCTGCAGGTGGTTATTCAGCTACACCTTTGCCATTTGCCAGCGGCTGGACATCCTGCCAACTTTCATTCTTGATATGAGTCTGGCCCAGGAGACCTTAATCAACCATCCTTGATTGCATTCATGGAGGAGGTATTTTTTTCCATGACGTTCTTGTTGACAGTCCTACCTGGATTTACTGATAATTTGCCTTTAGAGGTGAAGTTATAGGTTTAACTTAAGATAATCACTTTCCTGTTTACTGGTATTGTGATGTGAATTTTAAAATATTTAAAATCTTCCAACTGAAATTTTTGACAGCAACTTTCAGTACTACAGATTAGTATTAGAATAAAGGATTATATCCACCATTGTCTTATAGGAAAAAAATTGTCAGAGACATTCTGAGATTTTGTTTGAGGTTCCTTGAATTGGAATCTCAGGTGGACATTATAAAATGTTGGAAAGAGGGAGGGTGATGAAGACTGCGGTTAATCCACTCCTGGTTTCCCTCCCTACTGTGCACAACATGCTCTGGATGCCGTCTGTGCAGTGCATTCTAGAAATAAGTACGCCCTTAGTGAAGGAGGCTGAAAAAGTACACAGTGAATAAAAATCAAAATATTTAATTCATATTTGTATGTTGGTAATGAAATTTGCTTCCAAAAAGCTCCATTTTTAGAAAAGTCTAATTGTTATTCTAAAAATCATCAGCTATATTGTAATTAAATGGAAAATGATGGCCGACAAACTTTTCTTGAATGGATGCATTTGTTACAGGATATCTGGTTGCATCTCGTGAGTTATTGTTATAAATCGTTTGCTTAAAGTGTATCATAAAGCAGTGTTTTCGCTGAGTAGTGCACTTGATTGTGCTTGTTGCAAAGCACAGCCCAGAAATAGCTCATGTGTTTCAGCATGGCTAACCATGCTTCTGTCTGTGTGCCTTTATGTAATATTTAGGAGGGGTATGGCTGTGTGGATGAAAACTCCACCTGCATTTCTATAATATAAATAGTAACACAAATACACATACAGTACCTTTTCTGGCATTTGTGTTCTGTTCCCAAGCCACGGCTGTTCTGGCAAGTCACCACGGCAGCTTTGAAGCTTTGCAAAGGAAGGCACAGCACATAACGTGGCACACGCCTCTCTCCCCAGCCAGCAGCCAAAAGGTGCATTGTGCCAGGTAGAAACTGGTTGTTGTTAAAAAAAAAAAAACAGAGAGAGAGAGAGAGATTACTGACTGCTCATGATCAAATGTGAGCAGCTGCACAGGGAAGCTGGAAGCCAGCGGGCCTGCGGAGCGCCTCTCGGAGACGAAAGCCATTTGAAGCCGGGTCGGAAGCAGCTGGTGGCTGAGGTGTCCTGTCTAGACAGCAGGGACTCTGCCTAGCTCTTGAGCAGAGGGCTTCACAGAAAGTCCTTCCAGACCTCCTGGCATGACTTTATAGGCATATTTCCTTTGTGTATATTGCTTTAAAAGTGAGTAAAAGGAAGTAAGACAAAGCGAATCCTCGGATGGATAGAATGCCATGCACATCTATGTTGAGATCCAAGGAACGTTGGTGACAAGCCTCAAACCCTCGTTTTTACAGCTAAGGACACAGATGTTCAGAGAGAGAAGGCAAGGGCTCAGTTTATGTTAACGTTTTTTCCTTCCTTTTGCCTGGTCACAGCAACCAATTACTCTTTCCGTCTGCCCAGTGGAAATGTGCAGAGCTGTGAGGGGGCAATTTGACACTTTCCCTGTGTTTTCTCCCCCTGGGAATGTTCATCATGCCCGAGAGTTCCCAAATCCTGGAGAGCCCACTGAAGCCCGGCAGGGTCACCTGCTCTCCCAGCGCTCAGGGACAGGAGCTCCATGTCCCTTTTCTTCAGGGTTGAATGCCAGTGTAGGTGCAGTAAGTTGTTTGAACAGTGATGTGGACAATGTGGGGGATGCGTTCCAGGTTCCATTTGTAACCCCGACTTTGATTGTCAAACTCCTAAGTTAGCCAGACAAAGTAAGAGTAGATATGTTGAGACACAGTGTTTTCCATGATATCTTCTCGAATTAACCCACGTGAGTAGGTACCTAGCTAGAGCTGGTCCTGTGTGGCGATTTGGCCGGGTCACATGTCGGTGGCGACAGAAAGGCGTAACGGTGGAGAAAACCAAAGGGCTCCGAAATCAATGGAGTCTCCTTTTCAGTGCGAATCAAGTGATAAAGCTGCATTTGCCAGGCTGAATGAGGAAACAAACTGATTCTTATGTTTGATGCCGCTTTATCATATGCATCCATATTTTGCAAAGAAACTTAAGTAGAATCCTGAATAAGTGTGCCTGTATAAGATTTATGATCGACCATCTTCCTGGGTAGCTGTGAGATAAACTGCATAACTAGTAGGTCTGTCGCTCTGTTGTTTTGGTAAGTGGAAAGTGAGGACTTTTTTTTTTAAGCAACCCCTAGTCAGGAGTAAGACATGATAATGTTCTTGCCAAATGTGGCTTTCATTTCATGGAATAGTTGAAGGGAGAATGATAATATAAAAGTAGGATTTGCCATGGCCAATTCATAGGAATTATTCTATCTGTAGACAGTCTGGCATTGCTGCGGAGAAAAATGAGACAACATTTACTTATGGTCTTTACCAGGTTCGAATACCAGTTCCCTAGCTTAGTAAGGGGCTTGCTTTCAGTGAGCAAAGTGATGTGTGTGAAATGTGTCTCAAGGTGCACCACCCTCAGGTGCTCCTTTTCGTTCAGATGCTGTCATTTAACAGAGGTTTGAAGACAAGCCAAGCGCAGTATAAATAGACCAAGTGGGTACAGAAACCTGTTCAGTATTTGGGAAAGGTATGGAATATCTGCTCAAAATAGAAAATGTGGGTTCATTGACTCACTGGAGGTGCCCTAGATTCTAAATCTTAGGGTTTTTTTCCTCCTTCAACAGTTGATGTGTTTTTCCTCTCAGGTTGCTATAATTAAAAAATGTAAAATTAGTCCAAACCTGACTGTTGTGAGGGCAAGAACATTTTGTAAGATGTAGATCATTTCCTTTCATGTGAAAGAAAAAAACTCTATAGTGTTTTCATCATAAATCAGTTCATGTCAGAAAGTGTTCTCAGGTATAGTAATAAATCACTACGGAAACATTTGTTTATGCCTGTGAGTTAACAATACCATCCTTTCCTTAAACGTTATGCCCTGAACTAGTTGGAAACTCAGAACAATTATATAAAAATGATGAAATATATTTAAAACCCTATCATAGTGATGAAAACCCAAAACATATCAAAGTAGGGCATGCATTTAATTGATTCCTCTGCAGAAACAGTTTTCTGCGAACTTGCTTTTCTTCACTTTTGCACTTGAGAAAAACCATATTAGAAAGACGAATTAAAAAAGTAAATATTGAGCTCCTTATTTGCTATCGCCCTTGAGGAAAAACATGAAGCCACTATAAGAGCATCTTACAGGAGGCATCACGGCAGGCCGTACTCTGCATCTCTAGCGGGGCTGGATGGATGTCCAGCTGAACCCACACAATCGTGCTTTGCGATGTAAGTGCCTGATGAGATTATCAAGCAGCCAGCAGCAACTCCTAGACTTGCTTTCTTAGCTCTGGAGTGAAAATCCTGCCTCAGAACCTGCTGGGTGGGAGAGTTCCCCTCACCTCTGAGAAGGGCACTGGGAAGCCTTACCTGAAAGAGCATCTGCTGAATTATTACAGTTTAACTTAATTTCTGGGATAAGAATGTGGCTTTAAGGAAAGCAGCTCACTGTTAAAAATGAGTATAATACAACTACATTGTGTTTTCGTGAGGAGTGTTATCGCTAATTTTTCAAACCATTTTTTAGTTAAATCTCAGAAACTTCTGTTTACCTGTTGTTCCAACTTAGTAATTATATATAGCACAGATTTGTATTCCATAAACATTTTACTTAATTAACAAATAAGAATGTACAAATAAGGAGTTATTGACTCCACAAAGTTACTGATTTCTGAATTACACAGCTGTGATCACAAAGGGCATGTACTTAACAGAAGTTCAGTGTGTGTGTGTGTGTGTGTGTGTGTGTGTGTGTGTGTACACAACAGTTACTCCTTCCCTTACATACCCAGGCCATTTAGTGTGAAAATTGGGAGTTTTCTAGAAAATAAATAAGTCTTGGTTCTCTTAGCCTCATCCACTCCTTAAGTTAGCGACCACCAAGTTGATCAATTAGAATTACAGAGGCAGCTCCCAGGTGACGCAGTGCCTTAACTTCTGGTCAGAGTTTTCTGGGAATATTTGAACACAGCATAGATGGATATACAACGGAAAAGTGGAGAAACAAATGGAGCTCTGCTTCTGTCCAGTGACTCGTAGGAAGGGTCCACATTTTTATTTCCTGATAACTAAACCTAGGAAAATAGTGAATCTTCTTTTTCAGTGATAAGAAGGTTCTGTAATTATTAAACAACAGTGTGTCTCTGAATATTTACAGTAGATGCATTTCATGGATAACTGACAACTTTCATCTTGGATACTTGTATTTTTTCTCATTTTTCTGTGTGTGCCAGTGTCTCTAACCCTATTTATTATTTCCAATAGAAAGGCCACTTTTTACAAGGAACCTTCAAAATGTGTCAAAGATGTTGAGTACAAGTTGTTTTTTGGTTTTGCTTATTTGCATAAGTTTTCAAAGCCTGCACATGTCTTTCCAGTAACTAGCAAAGGTCCATGCTTTAGAAACAGCCGTTTTCTGGGACTTTCCTGACACCTGCTTAGTCATTCCTCAGTCTCCCATCCAAGGCAGTGCTGGCTGAAATAGCTCAGGTCCCCCTCCTGCCACATCTCTGGAACCAGCTGCTGGGTGCAGAGTTTCTGCAGTCTCTGCCCCATTTCTTGGGAATGACAACACTTGATCCAGCTCTTCTAGTATACCTCAGAGCCGCCCATCACACCTGCTTGCCATCCCTTTCCTGGAATGTGCCGTGCCCACCACCCGTGAAATCATAGCTTGCATGAGAAGTCGGGGAAGCACCAGTTCAGATTTTTATCCAGTATGCAACCGTAAGGATATTGCTTTGGAATTTGCAGGAGAAATCCTATGTGTGGGTGTGAATTAAAAGCAGTGTTGAATAAACACAGCCTGCACATTGCATTATAACTTAATTTCAAAAGTGAGAACTGAAGTTATGACTAAGCAGAAGATAAGATGCACTCTTTGTCTGAAGACCACACTTAGATTCAGAAACTGGGACGCGGAAGTGAAAAGACCGGCACAGATATTATTAATGCCCATAACAGTGAAAGGAACAGTAGAATTTCCTATTTAGGAAAACTAGTGCTCTCATCCTTTGTAATGAAAATGCAAGAAGAAATCAAAGTCATAAATCCTTTGAAATCAATGGTTTATGGATATGTAGGCTGCTGCAGACTGGCAACTGAAATGTAAGTCGATGGCATTTTTAATTGCACAAATTTATGTTCATAAAGAAAGTTGACTGGTTTATACTGGTAAATAAATTATTGGCACGAAGTCTGCTTTACCATAGTAGAAGGCAGGGGAGGAGCACCTTAACTTGACATTGACCTCCATTTCCAGGTCACATCCCTACATGATTAGCAATACATACTTACCCAATCAAATGGATTACAGCTGATCACAATACTCCTAGAATTCCGCCATAAACAATGAACAGTTTTTCTTTGTCCTCAGGGAATCAGATATTGAGAAGTGAAAGGATTAATAGAAATTTAATCCAATCCCCCATTCCAAGTAAACAGAAGATGTTTAGAGTGGCTGGTTGGCTTGCTTTAGTCATAAAAAATCACTCATAATCAAACGCATGGAGTAATTGGTAAACTGGTGTTATATTGGCATTCATTGTTGATTCTTGCACTGTTGACTTTTCCCAGGGCTAATTAATAGATTGTTTTTTAGATGAGCCATCAATAACTTTCTTTTCTGTAATAAACTGTTGCATTAGAACAGTTCAGGGGCTATTCTGGAATACTAACAGACACCATATCCACTTTCTTTATTCCTTTATGTGTGCCAGGAAAATGTGTGAATTCATAGTGATTTTGAGTATTTATCTAATTATTACTATATTTAGAAAATTGTTAGAATGTCACCGAATGAATCCTTTGAAACATGGGCACAGAGTCTCTTTTCAATCTCACTGATTGATTAGAACAGATTTCCTGTTCGTTAAGCCCCAGCATCATGCAAACTGTGCTTAATTGCTTCACTAACAAATTATTGAGATGAAGGATGAAACCAAATGGTCTATATACTGTATAGATTTAGAATTGCTGTTTTTTTCTTTATAAAAAAACTGCCTAGTTAGTGAAATTACAAATATTTAATGGGAAACATTATCAAGATCTAAGTTAGATTTTGGAGGGTACAGATAATTATTAGACACATGTCTTATCAGCTAAGAATCTGTCAATCTAAATGGAATACAAATTTACATGCATGAAACAATAGAGAAATGTGTGTGATGTATTTACTAATAAGATGAAAGCATGTAGTAAATTCTAAGTAGACATCCAGTGAGAAGCTATGAACTTCAGACTTGCAAAATGATATGTATGAACCCTAGATCTGCTTTTCTACTCTCTGTGTAGTCTCTGACAAGTCACCTTACTTGTCTAAATCATTGTCGTTTTCTCTTCAAAATAGGGCTGATTTCATCTACCTTACATATTTGTTATGGGAATAGATTGAAAGATGTCATGGGAAGCACACTGCTGGCCACTGTGTTCGATACACATGTCTCGTCATTAACTATGAGAAGACCTGGAGGGAACAGGTCAAATTGTGTCCTCAGGAAAGGCAAGAGAAAAGGAAGAACCTTTAAGGTAATTCTTAAAACTCCTAATGTGTAGAGGAAGGATCTGGAGACGACGTGGGAAGGGGGTCACTGGTGTCTGACCCATCTTTGGATTCTCACACTCCTGCGCGGTAGGCGTCGTGGCTGCTGAATCCATGACTGACACAAATAAATGAATCAGGAGAATAATAATAAGTTAGTTTGCCATATAAGCATACTCTTCAGAGCCAGAGCCATGTGAATAGGGAAGAGTGCTAGGAGACACATAAGCTAAAGGAGAGGTGCACTCTGCGAGGCTCAGCCAGAAGCTCTGAGAGTGGAGGGAACAGTCTAGTAGCCACGGGGCAGCGGCATTGCACCAGGGCGTTTGTGTACTTCTAAGAAAATGTATAATCATCACTTAGTAAGAATATTATCTTATAGGACATCATATTCTTTTTAAAAAATAGTGTAAATAGAGGATTCTGGGAAGATCGTGGTGTGAGCAGGGTGGCGGAAATCTCCTCCAGAAACCAAATATATTTGTGAAAATACAACAAATACAGCTATTCCTAAAAGAGAAACCAGAAGATACAGTACAACAGCCAGGCTACATCTACACCTGCGAGAACTCAGCATCCCACGAAAAGAGTAAGATACAAAGCCATGACCCGATGGGACCAGAGCACTCCCCCTCCCCAGCTCACCGGCGGGAGGAAAAGAATCAGAGGGGGGAGGGGGTGGAAGCACAGGACTGCTAAATAACCAGCCCTGGTGATCTGCACTGGGAGCACAGACACACATCACATGGGGTACTGGAGATTAGAGAAATGGAAGGGCAGGATCCAAGAGGGAGACTGCGAGCGGGTCCCCACAGCCTGCTCCCCTGGGACAAAAGAAAAGTGGGTGCTTTTTTAAAAGTCTTAAAGGCACAAAGGCCCAATAGGAGAACAAAATCGTCCCAGCACAATCAGCCCAGCATGCTGGGAATCTTGAGGAATTTTGGGCCCCCTAACTGGCTGCTGGGTAAAACAACCCCGCTGAAGCCCTGCACGGCGATAAGCAGCTTTCCATTCATTCCCCCAGGCTGGCGCCACGAACGGTTCAGCAGATCCGTCACAGCTGTGGATTAGCAGGAGAGTGGCCCTGCCCATAGCAACCACACAGAATCTCCTCCCGGTGGGCGTGCAGCTAACTGGGAAGGGCTGCAGAAGCCAGAGTGAGGTCTGGAAGGCACCAAGGGGTGCAGAATGCACCTGGCATGGCTGAAACCCCCCGTAGTGCTCTAGGCTAGCCTGAGGGCAGGCCCACACACAGCAGCCCAGGGGATTATCCCAGAGACTGCCTCCTGGTGTGCGGGTAACCAGCACAGGCTGCGGAGAAGGGCAAGGAGAACAACAAGCAGGAAGGGACTTTGTTCTCCCAGCTGACACACGTGGCACCTGCCTGCAACCACTTCTATTGCCATGAAAAGACAGAAGAATGTTGTCCAGTCAAAGATCACCCATACAACCCCAGAGAGAGGGCCTGGTGGGATAGATTTAAATAATCTTCCTGAGAAAGAATTCAGAGTAAAAGTTGTAAACATGCTGATGTACCTACAGAGAAATATGCAAGAGCTAAAGGAGGAAGTCAGGAGAGACATTACAGAAATTAAACAATTGATCGATGGACTCAAGGGCAGACTGGACGAGGTGCAAGATACTGTTACTGGGATAAAAATCAGAGAACAGGAGTACAGAGAAGCTGAGGCAGAGAGAAATAAAGGATCTCTAGGAATGAAAGAATATTTAGAGAACTGTGTGACCAATCCAAACGGAACAATATTCGCATTATAGGAGTACCAGAAGAAGAAGAAGAGAGAAAAAGGGATAGAAACTGTCTTTGAAGACATAATTAGGAAAATTTCCCCAAGCTGGGAAAAGAACTAGTTTCTTAGACCATGGAAGCCCACAGATCTCCCAAAACAAGGGACCCAAGGAAGACAACACCAAGACATATAATAATTAAAATGGCAAAGATCAAAGACAAGGACAGAGTATTAAAGGCAGCCAGAGAGAGAAAAAAGATAATTTACAAAGGAAAACCTGTCAGACTATCATCAGACTTCTCAACAGAAACCTTACAATACAGAAGAGAATGGCATGATATATTTAATGCAATGAAACAGAAGGGCCTTGAACCAAGAATATTGTATCCAGCATGATTATCATTTAAATTTGAGGGAGGGATTAAACAATTCCTAGAAAAGCGAAAACTGAGGGAATTTGCTTTCCACAAACCACCTCTACAAGATATCTTAAAGGGACTGCTCTAGATGGAAGCACTCCTAAGGCTAAAAAGATGTCACCAGAGAAAATAAAATCATAGCAAAGAAAGCAGACCATTCAAATACTAACTAAAGGCAAAAAATAAAATGAACTATCCACAAAAACAGCCATAGGAAAAGTAAAAGAGTACATAATAAAACACCTAGCATATAAAGAATGGAGGAGGAAGAATAAGAAGGGAGAGAAATAAAGAATCATCGACTGTGCTTATAATAGCTTAACAAGAGAGTTAAGTTAGACTGGTAGATAGTAAAGAAGTTACCCATGAACCTTTGGTAACCACGAATCTAAAGCTGGCAATCGCAATAAATACACATCTATTGATAATCATCCTAAATGTAAATGGACTGATTGCACCAATCAAAAGACACAGAGTAATAGAATGGATAAAAAAGCAAGACCCATCTATATGCTGCTTACAAGAGACTCACCTCAAACCCAAAGATATACGCAGATAAAAGTGAACGGATGGGAAAAGATATTTCATGCAAACAACAGGGAGAAAAAAGCAGGTGTTGCAGTACTTATATCAGACAAAATAGACTTCAAAACAAAGAAAGTAGCAAGAGATAAAGAAGGACATTACATGATAAAGGGGTCAGTCCAACAAGAAGATATAACCATTATAAATATATATGCACCCAACACAGGAGCGCCAGCATATGTGAAACAAATACTAACAGAATTAAAGGAGGAAACAGACAGCAATGCACTCATTTTAGGAGACTTCAACACACCACTTACTCCAAAGGACAGATCAACCAGACAGAAAATAAGTAAAGATACAGAGGCACTGAACAACACACTAGAACAGATGGACCTAAAAGACATCTACAGAACTCGACACCCAAAAGCAACAGGATACACATTCTTCTCAAGTGCACATGCAACATTTTCCAGAATAGACCACATACTAGGCCACAAAAAGAACATCAGTAATTTCAAAAATATTGAAATCCTACCAAACAACTTCTCAGATCACCAAGGTATAAAACAAGAAATAAATCTTAGAAAGAAATCAAAAAAGCTCACAAATACATGGAGACTTAACAACACTCTCCTAATTAATCAATGGGCTAACGACCAAATCAAAACAGAAATCAAAGAATATGTGGAGACTAATGACAACAACAACACAAAGCCACAACTTCTGTGGGACACAGCAAAGGCAGTTCTAAGAGGAAAGTATATTGCAATCCAGGCCTATTTAAAGAAGGAAGAACATTCCCAAATGAATAGTCTAAAGACACAATTACTGAAATTAGAAAAGGAAGAACAAATGAGGCCCAAAGTCACCAGAAGGAGGGACATAATAAATATCAGAGAAGAAATAAATAAAATTGCGAAGAATAAAAAAATAGAAAAAAATAAATGAAACCAAGAGCTGGTTCTTTGAAAAAATAAACAAAATAGATAAACCCCTAGCCAGACTCATTAAGAGAAAAAGAGAATCTACACACATAAACACAATCAGAAATGAGAAAGGAAAAATCATGACACACCTCACAGAAATACAAAGAATTATAAGAGAATATTATGAGAATCTATATGCTAACAAGCTGGAAAACAGAAGAAATGGACAACTTCTTAGAAAAATACAACCTTCCAAGACTGACCAAGCAAGAAACAGAAAAACTAAACAGACCAATCACCAGCAACGAAATTGAATCGGTAATCAAAAAACTACCCAAGAACAAAACTCCGGACCTGATGGTTTCATCTCTGAATTCTACCAGACATATAGAGAAGGAATAACACCCATTCTCTTTAAAGTTTTCCAAAAAATAGAAGAGGAGGGAATACTTCCAAACTCATTCTATGAAGCCAGCATCACTCTAATACCAAAACCTGGCAAAGACCTCACCAAAAAAGAAAATTACAGACCAATACCCCTGATGAATGTAGATGAAAAAATACTCAACAAAATATTAGCAAAGCAAATTCAAAAATACATCAAGAGGATCATACACCATGATCAAGTGGGATTCATCCCAGGAATGCAAGGATGGTACAACACTTGAAAATCCATCAACATCATCCACCACATCAACAAAAAGAAGAATAAAAACCACATGATCATCTCCATAGATGCTGAAAAAGCATTTGACAAAATTCAACATCCATTCATGATAAAAACTCTCAACAAAATGGGTATAGAGGGCAAGTACCTCAACATCATAAAGGCCATATATGACAAACCCTCAGCTAACATCATACATAACAGTGAGAAGCTGAAAGCTTTTCACCTAAGATCAGGAACAAGCCAGAGATGCCCACTCTCTCCACTGTTATTCAACATAGTACTGGAGGTCCTAACCACCGGAATCAGACAAAACAAAGACATACAAGGCATCCAGATTGGTAAAGAAGAAGTCAAATTGTCACTATTTGCAGATGACATGACACTGTACATAAAAAACCCTAAAGACTCCATTCCAAAACTATTAGAGCTAATATCTGAATTCAGCAAAGTTGCAGGATACAAAATTAATACACAGAAATTTGTTGCTTTCCTATGCACTAACGATGAGTTAACAGAAAGAGAAATCAGGAAAACAATTCCATTCACAATTGCATCAAAAAGAATAAAATACCTAGGAATAAACCTAACGATGGAAGTGAAAGAGCTATACCCTGAAAACTACAAGACACTCCTAAGAGAAATTAAAGAGGACACTAACAAATGGAAATGCATCCCATGCTCTTGGCTGGGAAGAATTAATATTGTCAAAATGGCTATACTACCTAAATCAATCTACAGATTCAATGCAATCCCTTTCAAAATACCAACAGCATTCTTCAGTGAACTGGAACAAATAGTTCTAAAATTCATATGGAACCACAAAAGATCCCGAATAGCCAAATCGATCCTGAGAAGGAAGAATAAAACGGGGAATTACGCTCCCAGACTTCAAGCTCTACTACAAAGCCACAGTAATCAAGACAATGTGGTACTTACACAAGAACACACCCATAGACCAGTGAAACAGAATAGGCATCCAGACATTAACCCAAACATATACAGTCAATTAATATATGATAAAGGAGCAGTGGATATACAGTGGGGAAATGACAGCCTCTTCAACAGCTGGTGTTGGCAAAACTGGACAGCTACATGTAAGAGAATGAAACTGGATTACTGTCTAACCGCATACACAAAAGTAAACTCAAAATGGATCAAATACCTGAATGTAAGTCATGAAACCATAAAACTCTTAGAAAAAATATAGGCGAATATCTCTTGGACATAAGCATGAGCAACTTCTTCATGAACATATCTCCCCAGGCAAGGGAAACAAAAGCAAAAATGAACAAGTGGGACTGTATCAAGCTGAAAAGCTTCTGTACATCAAAGGACACCATCAGTAGAACAAAAGTGCATCCTACAGTATGGGAGAATATATTCATAAATTACATATCCGATAAGGGGTTGACATGCAGAATATATAAAGAACTCACGCACCTCAACAAACAAAAAGAAAATAAGCCAATTAAAAAATGGGCAGAGTATCTGAACAGACACTTCTCCATTAGAAGAAATTCAGATGGCCAACAGGCACATGAAAAGATGCTCCACATCACTAATCATCAGAGAAATGCAAATTAAAACCACAATGAGATACCACGTCACGCCAGTAAGGATATCCAACATCCAAAACACAAACCAAAATAAATGCTGGCGAGGATGCAGAGAAACAGGAAGCCTCCTACACTGCTGGCGGGAATGTAAATTAGTTCAACCATTGTGGAAAGCACTATGGAGGTTTCTCAAAAACTCAAAATAGAAATACCATTTGACCCAGGAGTCCCACTCCTAGGAATTTACCCTAAGAATGCAGCAGCCCAGTTTGAAAAAGACGTTTGCACCCCTATGTTTATCGCAGCACTATTTACAATAGGCAAGAAATGGAAGCAACCTAAGTGTCCATCAGTAGATGAATGGATAAAGAAGATGTGGTACATATGCACAATGGAATATTATTCAGTCATAAGAAAACAAATCCAGACATTTGCAGCAACATGGATGGAGCTGGAGGGTATTATGCTCAGTGAAATAAGCCAGGCGGAAAAAGACAAATATCAAATGATTTCACTCATATGTGGAGTATAAGAACAAAGAAAAAAACTGAAGGAACAAAACAACAGCAGACTCACAGAACCTAAGAATGGACTAACAGTTACCAAAGGGAAAGGGACTGGGGGACAGAGGGGCATTATGATTAGCAGACATAATGGGGGGGGCACAGGGAGGGCTGTAGAACTCAGAGAAGACAAGTATGATTCTATAGCATCTCACTACGCTGATGGACAGTGACTGTAATGGGGTAAGTGGGGGGGCCCTGATGAAGTGGGGAGTTTAGTAACCATAATGTTGCACATGTAATTGTAGATTCATGATACTAAAATAAAAAAACAATAAACAATCAAAAAAATAGTGTCAATAATCAAGAGAATTATCAGTGGTTAGGAAGAGCAGAAAACTAAAAATAAAAAAACATTTGAGTCAATATCAGGAGTCTTAATAATTTACAGTCCCTTCAGGATACATTAGACTCCGTATTTACTTCCCTAGAATAAGGGAAGTAATAATAGGTTCATGTGTATAAAAACCATGAAACCCAAATGGATTTGGCTGGAACTGTCGTGGGTGGGAGAGGAGCCGACGTGCGCAGCAGTCTCTGCTGCGAGTGCAGGAAACGTGGGCCTTCAGTGTGGAAGTCTTGGCCAAACAGGTGCTCCATTTTGTTTCCCCGCAAGTACTATTTGATCTTCATCCTGTCTGAAAAATGTAGCATATGTGATACTAGGAAACCATTAACCTTATAACATAGCCAATTCTCTCCAGACATTCTTCCCTTGAAATATGATGCATTTCCCGCCTTTATGCCCAGTGAGTTTTAATTTTCTTTAAAATGCTATACTTACAGCAACAAAAAAAATGCTTTTGGTGTCTTTGACAGTCGGGGTGCACTTTAAAGCCCAGCAGCCTTTATTTTTTCAGTTTGAGGTGAGAGCCAGCACAGAGCTGCTGCAGTCTGAGCTCCCCTGGCAGCTCTGAGGAGGCTCTTTGTTCCTCTGATCCTCAGGTGGTCAGCTACTTGTTCCAATGCGTTGGCAGGTTTCCCTGCCTCAGAGGAAAGAACCTGACCCCACTGTCCTCTTACTTACTTGTATGGATCCTCACTTTCTGGAAAGAATTCAGAAATATTTTTGCTTCCAGCTGGCAAAAATTTTCACTAGAGAGCATTCTAAGCAAAAACCCACAAAAAGATATATATGGTTTTATTTGTGAACTCTTAAGAAAGTTGTGAAAATTCTGTCACTTTTATATACACAGTATTCAGTAAACATTTAGAAGGAAGGAGACAATTAAGCAGGGAAGAAAAAGGAGGAGATGGGAACAGAGACATCTATTGAATAGAATTAGGAAAATAAAGTTAGTGTACATTTAATATACACATTACCCAACAGGTAAAGCCTATATTCCCCCTAAATCTTTTGTAGTGATTAAATCTCATGCTGAAATCTATTCAGGGAATATCTGAACCCTTTAGAGTCATTTTATTTCTTGGTTTATGCTGTAGCAATTTAAACACACTTAGAGCAGTATAGCAGAAAGTTTTCAATAGTGTAGAACTGTAGAGTGAAGAGGAGGTATAATATGTGCATGTCAGGAAGCTTGCTCTCAGAAACTCGGGTGGCCTGCTCTCTGCCCTACGGCCATGGTATTTTGTGTTCTTCCATTTTTGTCATTGACCTAATAGTCTCTATTCTACTTTGGTCTTAAAAACATATTTTTGCTTTGTAGGCTTTGCTTGAATTACTATTCCTCTGCTGTATAGAAATGTGGGCTGACATCATAAGAGTTAATTTATTCTAAGATTTCCAAGTCAGAAATGCAGTTGTACTTCTTTTTGCTTTATTTTTCCCCCAGTTCACATTATTTTTTTTATTTTTTATTGAAATATAGTTTACATACAATATTATATTGGTTTCTGATGAACATCCTGGTGATGCATCAATTCTGTGCGTTACTCGCCATGGTAAGTGGTTACCATCTGTCACCATACCAAGAGGTTACATTGTTTTGAGCTGTGTTCCCTGTGCTCTACTTGATCCCGGTGGCATTACTTTATAATCTGAGTTCTGTGCCTCTTTATCCCCTTCACCTGTTTCCCTTGTCTCCCCCTCCCTGTGGTGACCCATCTGGTCCCTGTGTTTGTGAGTCTGTTTCTGATTTGTTTGTTCATTTGTTCTGCTTTTCAGATTTCCCATGTGAGTGAAACCAGATGGCCTTCCTCTTTCTCTCATTTCACTGAGCATAACACCCTCCGGGTCCATCCATGTCGTAGCAAGTGGCACGATTTCTTTTTTCTTTTCTTTACGGCTGAGTAGTACTCTGCTGTGTAGATGCACCACCTCTCCTCTATCCATTCACCTGTTGATGGACGCTCTGGTTGCACCATATCAGCTATTACCAATAATGTGACAGTAAACAAAGAGGCGCACATATCTTTTCAAATTAAATGGTTTTGTTTTCTTTGTGTAGATCCCAGAAGTGGAATTGCCAGGCTGTATGGTATTTCTATTTATTTTTAGTTTTCCGAGGACGCTCCATATGGGTTTCCTTAGTGGCTGCACCAACTTGCGATCCTGCCTCAGGGTAGATGGTTCCCTTTGCTCTATAACCTCGCCAACACTTGTTATGTCTTATGTTGTTAATACTAGCAGTGAGGTGAGACCTCACTGTGGTTTTGATTTGCACGTCCCTGATGATTAGCGATGTGGAGCATCTTTTCATATGCCTGTTGGCCATCTGGATGTCTTCTTTGGAAAAATGTTAATTCAAGTCCTCTGCCCATTTTTTAAGACTCTGGTTTTTTTTTTTTTTTGGCATTGAGTTGTATAAGTTGAGTATAGGTTGGATATTAGCCCCTTCTAAGATACTGAAGTTTCACTTCTTATATTCAATCAGTAACTATCAATTTCTTTTCCCCAGGACAGTGTCAATATAAAAAGACCTTTCAGAAATCCTCTGACTAACCCTCCTTGTGGTTTCCTCTGAGTCCCTGGCCTTCTTGCTCTCAATCTTTAATGTTATTCTTCTTTTTCAGAAATAGAATCCAAATGTTCTGAGTCAGTGTTTTACTTGGAATTCAAATCCGTGGATGTAACTTTATTTTTCCCTCAGGATTTCTATAGATTCTTCGTACAAGTAGACTTTAAAAAAAAATAGACTATGTTGACAAACTTACAGTTAAGATGCTAAGAGTTGTTCATCAGAATAATGTTTCTATAACACATTGTGTTTATAATCAGTGAATTGTAAAGGTAAAATTTTCTTTATACGAACCTATTGAATGAATCAGCTTTTCACTTTGCCTCCCCATTTGAACTTAGCCTTCTAGAAATTATATAAGAATTTGTTATGACCTAAAATGAATTATAATAGGACTTACACTAGTAAAATGAAAATACCTTATGGAGTCTAGGTATGATTTACAGGCAATGACATTGGCAATCAAATGGTAAGTAAAGATACGTATCTTTTATATTATGAAAACTACTTTTTCAAACACAAAATAAAGCATCTCATTAAGGATGCATAATTTTTGCTTTATAATATGGAAGATACCCTCAGATATTTATGATTTATAGTTGTATGTCATTAATTTTAACTACCTAAGTTTTTAAGGAAAACATTCAGATGCGATATTGTGTTGCAATCAGATGAAATTTATTTTAAAAAATTAAGTGCCTGCTATACTCAGGGTACTTTGCTAAACAATATGAACAGTAATCTATGTCAGAGCCTCAAAATCTAAAATTATTGAATGAGATTAATTTTATTTCTATTTTTTTAGTTGATCTCCAGCCATATTATTGGTAAGAGTGTGTGTATCCTTCATAATAAAAGGAGAGTGCTGGACAAGGTCATTGCTAATGGCATTTTCGGAGAAAAAGTTCTGTTATTCTTAAATCCTATGTCTTGGTAAAAACTTTGTGACCTTGAGCTGCTTTTAAATACATTTATTGATTCAATAGAAATCAGAAAATACATTTCTAATCTTTCCTGGGCAGGTAGGAGGCTAACATTTAAGTTTCCTTTTGGTGAGTGAGAAGGAAAATGAGCCATCATATAGCTTTCTATCTTTTTTTAATTTATTTTTATTAAGGTATTATTGATATACACTCTTATGAATGTTTCACATGAAAAAACATTGTGGTTACTACATTTACCCATATTATCAAGTCCCCACCCATACCCCACTGCGGTCACTGTCCATCAGTGTAGTAAGATGCCACCGATTCACTATTTGCCTTCTCTGTGCTACACTGTTTTCCCCGTGATCCCCCACTGACTGTCTTTTATCCATCTCTCCACTAAGATCTAAGTTATAATCAATTTTAACCTTCAAACAGAATTTAGCCTTGCCTGATACAAGATATTCAGCAGACTAAGTCTCACCTGTGCTGAATAATTTGTCTTTTCCTGAAACTAATTGATAAATAATGGTATCATTTAAATCCCTGGCTCTCTATTCGCTTAGAATGTTGTATTTTCCTTTTCCCTACATCCTGCTCAAAGTCCTGTTTTAATCAGAAGTACAAGAAGAGTTAGAAAATATTGTGGCAAGCCAATGTTTTGAATCAAAAATAGTGCCTAGGCAAATGCCCCCTGAGAACACAGCTAGAGTGCGCTCTCTCGTCCAGGCTCTTAAATGTCAATAACTAGCTGAACTCCTAAGTGCTTATTTGAACAGAATATTTAAAGAACATAAAATTTCCCCTTTACAACTAACTCTCCAGACACTGAATGTGTTGATATTTAGATTCTAAAATTTATATCAAAAAGCATCATTGAAACAGATGCTGGTAATATAATTGACTGATAATTTGCATTAGAGATGGGTCTTGGGTGTGCATTCAGGCATTAATATGTCCAATAAGAACTACTTGTGGGAATACCCTAATCTGTTTAGAATTCTTATTTTTTCCTCTAAAGGTTTCAAGGTATAAGAGAAGATTAATAGTTGCTAGATGAAACTAAAAAGAACAGCAACGCCGTGAAGAGCATTATGAAATATACCAATTTGATATGACTCCCAAGTTGCAAATGAAATCAGAGTTGAAAAATCAGTGTCTATTGATCCATGTATTCATTGCCATGCAGTGTCTATAAAGTACGAAGATACTGATGTTAGTATCTTATCGGCATATATAACAGACACACACTTTACTTCTCTCTTGAGATGTTCTCTGTTCTTAAAGAACTTTAATAGCATGATATACATAGAATGATATTTGTTCATAGATTTGGAGGAAAAGCACATAATATATTAATATGTTGTTATAAATGAAAGGCACAGTGAAGACAGAATACACTACATCCAATTGTTATTGAATTTTGACTTGTCATTTCTGGATAAAAGTTTACTTCCAGATTTAAAGACAATTTTCTGTTGTTGGGGGTATGTATCTATAAAACGTTTGCTGTTCATTATAGTCAAAATCTAAAATATGTGGAGTAAATCTTCAGGCAGTCACAGGCGATGGGACATCATGGTGACAATGAAAATATTAATAAATTTCACATTATGTTTGTAAAGTGCTTCTTAAGGAAAAAAAATTACAGGTGGCTTTGTTGCACTAACCTATTGAAAGAAACTATGATACATCTAGGAGCTCAAAAAATAAAATTTACAAGTTGGGAAACGTCAGTACGAAATGGTGTCATTCAAGTAAAGTTTCAGAATATTTCAAAAATGTCCTAATATCCATTATTTGCTTTCATCATTAGAGATCAGTGTTCCCACTCTTCCCAAACAGTGTCTATATATAAAAAGGAAATCTCAAAGTTGCAAGAGCTGTCGGTTATTTTCTTACTAAGGCAAGTTTAGGAAACTAAGCAGCAGTTAAAGCCACCGGAAGGGCCGACCAACGAGCGCCTCCTGGCGGTGCTGTCCAGCTGCTGCTCTTGGGAGTTCAGCGTTTTTTTCTCCTAAGTGGAGTTTTCTAACTGTGGGATCCCAGCAGATCCATCCTGTGATGCACAGACAGTTTGTGTGTCTGACTCCTTTTCTCCCCGCAACTCTAAGGAGACAGTGTCCCACAGTTGGTGGTCGGGAAACTGCATGGTTTTCCCGCCTCCTGCAACAGACAGGACCCTGGCAGGCACGTGGGAGGCACTTTGCAGACTGTGGTCAGTGCTGCGGTGGGAATAAACTGGGAGAGAAGTGACCTGCTTGCACAGGGAGATCAGGAGGCCTCTTCAGTGTCAGGGCAGGATGGGACAGCTGTGCCAACAGTCAGGAGAGACGCTCCAAGGCAGCGTGCCAGGTGTGGGGAGGGGGACTTGGTGTGTTCCAGGGACACCGGGAGGCCGGGGAGAGATGGTCTAGGGTGACCTTGACTGCTGTGCAGGCACAGGGAGCCCTGGACAGGAGTTGGCAGTTTCAACCTCCTGCATTCACACGGGGTTGCTAAGTACTGCACTTACCTGAGCGCTGCACCCAAGGCGAACTGGGTGTGGGAGATGCAGGGGTACAGGGCTGCATGACTCGCCGGCTGGTCCCTCGGCCCTGTCACAAGATCCAGAACTGGCATGGCAGGGAGTGATTAATAGTAAGTCATAAATATCTGATCCGCGTGACCCAGGTTCATCCCAGCTATGATCTGGGGAGTAGGGATGAGGCAAACAGTGGTTGTGTGGTTCAGTCATCAGCTCACCTTGGCTAGCAGCTTGGTGTGCGCCAGGGCCTGTCACACAGTAGATCTCACAGAACTTGGCTGCCTTGTGCATGGAAGAGCATGAGACTAGAGAAATGCCCACACCTGCCGCTGGTTATGAATGTCAGCTGCACTGAGTAATTCTGGTTTTATACATTCAATCCTGTATATGTCTGTGAGCGCATTACAGAGTGCTAATAACTGACTCTTGGGAAGTCTCCCACTTAATGTTTTATATTTTCACATAGCGACTTGCCCTGTGCATTGCGGATGCCCTGGACCTCATTTCTATGGTGAAGAGATGGGGGGATTCAAGTCCTCTCATGCACTGCACACACAGTGGCTACAAAGGCACCATTTGAGGTCCCTGTTTCATTTGTGAAGGGTTTACAAAGAGAATCGTTTTTAAAATGAACTGCAGTTTAGGGGGGGGGGTAATGAATGGCACCGTGTCTGTTTATGTCTCTTGAAGCTGTCAGTCAGGGAAGAAAAGCCCTTTGGGGGATGAGTGCGGGTGCCTGTCGGGACTGAAAGGACTTGAGGCTGGGGCTTTTTTAGCTCTGACAACAGAGAAAACTTCAGTTCTGAACTGGTGTAAGTGCTGTGTACAGTAATTTGGACATGTTGGTGGCTGTGGCCCTGGGTGTGAATTCACACTTTGAGTGAATGAAGCAGGGGTGAATGTGCTCGTAGTGACATGTTTATATGATCACATATCTTGGGCTTTTGTTAAGTTATTTGAGGTTTTGGAATATGAGGTATGTGTCTCTGTGTTTGCTTTACTACTCTGAACATACTCTGTCCCCTGTACTTAATAACATTTTAAGTGAGTGTATACAATTGACACACAAATTAAATATAAAATAAATTAAACTCTAATGATTTGTTCTTATCAGTTTATGCTGCGTAAGCTAATACGGTATTAAGCTAATCACATCAGACTTTTCTCTCTCACCTTCAAAATTCTAAGCATTTTCTCATCCGTGATCGATTGTCTCCCTTTGGTTATTTTTGAACTAGTGATATGAAATGTCAACACATTTTCTGGAAAATGTGCAGTATCTGAGTACAATTTACTTCAGCAAATAATCTTCAGCAAATGATGTCTGCATTTGGTATATACTGTATATGAGGAGAAACTCAATTTCTGTATAATATGGAAAGTAATTTTTCCAGCAGCTTGGAGGCAGACCAGCAAACCATTTATTCTGAAATAAATACAAATACTAAGTTATATATTAGTACTATATGTCTTTGCTGGCAAGACAGTATAAAAAAAGCATCCAAGTCCTTCAGGAAAGGGAGAGCAGGTACCCGGAAAAGCAAGCCAGTGAGCCTGGGTACATGTGGAGTCGTCCGAATCCCAGTGAGGTGGTTTTTCCCTCCGAGGGCCTCCGGGAAGCAGCGGGCAGGCCCCGGGGGCTCTGCCAGGCTTGGTGTAACCCGGCCCCAGGGGCTGTGGCATCAGGTCACCTTTAGGATAAGGTAAGAAAACAGCAGGTCTTACATACGGACAGCAAGGAGGGGTGCCTGTTCTTAGCCACGGCGCTTGACTGAGTGGTCCGACAGCCCTCCACGTGGGAGGCTGGGTGTCGTTGGTCTTCCAGGCCAGGAAAGAAGTAGAGAGAAGTCCTCTCTGAGGCAAAGTGACACAGGTCCCCAGGGTTTCCGACAGATGAACTTTAATTGTGCTTTTACCTGTGGGAAAAGAAATATAGAACGGAAGGAACAGTGCAGTGAAGAGTGCAGCAGGAGGAGCTGGACCGAGACCAGGGACATCCCAATACCGGAATTCTCAGGTGAAATCACACCATCCCAGGCCAGTACCCCTGTGGCATAAAAAGAGGGGCCAGAAGCAAGAGTAAGTAAAACTGTCCTATCAAAATGACAGCAGAAAAGTGGAACAATGAATGAATAACACAACAAATGGGTCAAATAGCTGAGCTAAAACAGCTGGAGGGAGGTGCAGTACAATTAAACAGATCCCCTCTGAGGAGCGTGAGGCGACGAGGCGGCGGATGGCGAGCAGGAGGCTCCGAGGAAAGAGGGATATCTGGGACAAGAAGGTGAAAGCCGAAGTGTTGGGCTGAGGCGGTACGTGATGCAGGACTAGAACCCACAGATTCACCGTGAATTGCAGGTTAGAAAAATAAAATGAAACCCTCTAGTACCATCAGAATAACAGGGCAAAACAGCAACTGTCTGGAGAAGTGTGAGAGAGAAAATGCTATTTGCAGAGCAACAGCGATCACCCTCATTGCTGATTTCACGTCATTAAAAACGGGGAGCCAGACCTTCTTGGAGTGCCATCTTCATCATGACTTATTAGTAACTGTCAGCTTAGAATTGTAGGCTTATCAAAAATTCTTTGAAGTACAAATTCATGATGAAGTCATTTTCAAAAAACGCAAAATCTGAGAGACATGAGAACCTCACGGTTAAAATTGACAAGGAATATACTTATGGAGACAGGGACATGGAGGACCGAGTCATAAGGAGGACTAGTAAGCCAAGGAACGGGTGGATATGTGTTAAGAAAAGGAAATACCACAAGCATAAATCAATGATAATACGTAATTTCTGAAATACTGAACACAAAAGTGTGAGGATCAAAGTCAAATCATTCTAGGAAAATGCATTGATTGTTTTAGACTTGCTGAGGTACTTGTGTGTGTCTCTATTTCTAAGACACACATTAAATGATAGAAAGAGTAGGCATAATTTCAAACTAATAGGAGGGAATAAAAGAGAAAAAAGGAAGAAAAATCCAAAAAAGACTTCAACAAAGAAGAGAGAGAAAGGAAACCTGGAGAAAGCAAGATGGATGGAAGGCATCACATAAAGTTAGAGTGACATCAGTGAGGGCATCGTCTGCTCCCGAGGTGCACAGGCATAGACGCTACTTCAAGAGACAGTCACATTAGGTTGTGAAACATCAAGAGGTACATGCTGTTTCTGAAGAATGCCCTACCATAGGAAATAGCTTGAAAGAAGAGGGAAGAAAAAGATATACTAATAACAAGGAACAATCCAGTAAATTATGCTGTCAATGTTAATATTTGACAGACATAAGGACAAACAGAATTATAAAAAAGTCTGAGATGTCATAGCTTTAAATTAGCAAGGAGTAATATATAAGCATCCTAATGTTTTAGGCCATATAACACACAATATAATAAAATGGTTCCAATTATGTTCTCAACATTGACGTATCAGGAGACATGATTATATTTGTAAATCCAACAGTAAAATGGGAGAACAACTCTTAGCAACTGAGAGTTCACAAAAAGTAAGCACTAGTAAAGATATGAAATACTCTAAAATTTAAACACTTTGCTATGAGTTATAAATAGAACATTTCACACACACAAACACACAAAACAGATAACTAACATGTGATATATTTAAGCACATATAGACATTTTAAAAAATTGACCTTGTTCTATGAACTCTAAATTCAAATTTTCAAATGAGTAGTATTTTTCAGAATACATTCAATGATGAAAGAGGAGTTAAATCAGAAATCTGTGAGGAAAACTCCTGAAAAATGTTAAAAATTTTAAGACAATTACTACAAAGTCAAAGAAATTGTGCTGACCATTAAACTGGATTTTTAAAAAACATCAAAACTTGAAGGATTAAATGATAGCAATAATTGAGACTAGTTTATAGCTTAAAATGCTTATGTAAGTAATTAAAACATTAATGATGTGCTCAAGAGCTATGTACCCAAAAAACTAGAAAAATTAAGAAAAATAAAGTGAAAATTTAGAGAAAAAATGAATAAATACAGGAGCAGCAACTAATGAAACAGAAAACAAATTATAATAAAATTAACAGGGAAAACTCTGTTTATTGAACTAAAACACGTAATTTTTAAAATTGATCAAGTAAAAATGTTACAATGAGGCAAGACTTGAGCAGGTGCAGAGACATTAATGAAGGTTAAAATACCGTATGAACACATATGCAGATAAATTTCAAGACAATTGGCCAGAACAGAGTTTTAGAATTTATCACTGCCTAAAATTACCAAAAAGAGATTGAAAATAGGAACTGCCACATAAACATAAGAAAAAATAGAACTACCTCCAGAATTTCCCACAAATACTGTTTTACAAATTCCAAGCATTCAAGTAACTGATGCTTCCTTTCTTACTCAAATTCTCCTAGAGAATAGAAAAAAAAGAAACATTGTCCAAACTATTTTACAGTCTTAGTAATATTGCCTCATACTGATAGGTACAAAACATGCAAAAGAAAATTATAATGCAAAATTATATGCAAAATTAAATGCAAACATAAAACTATATGTATTGATGTTTCTGAATCCAATCATGTGTAAACAGTGTGATACCTCAGAGAGAAGTTCAGTTTATTTTGGGATGCTAAATTTGTTTAACATTTGAAAATCAATTAACAAATTCTGATTGAAGTAGTGAAGCCACATTGTCATTTTAATAAACAACAGCAAAAAAAACACTTGACAAATTTCAAAACCCATTATATCTTTTTAGCATACAAAAAATAAAAGGTAACTTTCTTAATCTGATAGAGGATAGTTGTAGTGAATATCTTAATGTCTAAATGTAAAAACTGTTTGATGTGGTCCCACTTGTTAATTTTTGAGTTTGTTTCCCTTGCCCAGGGAGATGTGGCCAGAAAAAAGTTGCTCATGTTTTATGTTTAAAAGATTTTTGCCTGTGTTTTCTTAAAAGAGCTTTATGGTTATGTGTCTTATATTTAGGTAGGCAGCCTACAGTATGGGAGAATATATTCATAATCTCATAGGGGGTTAACATCTAAAATATATAAAAACCTCATACATCTCAACACCAAAAATACAAATAACCCAATTAAAAAATAAGCATAGGACCCAAACCAAGCAGACATTTTTCCAAAGAAGACATAACAGATGGCCAACAAGGAAATGAAAAGATGTTCCACATCACTAATCATCAGGGAAATGCAAATCAAAACCACAATGAGATACTATGTCACATGAGTTAAAATGACCGCTATTGAAAAGACACAAAATAACAAATGCTGGCGAGGATGCAGAAATAGGAACCTTCCTACACTGTTGGGCAGGCTGCAAATTGGCACAACTGCTGTGGAAAATAATACAGAAGTTCCTCAAAAAACTGAAAATAGAAATACTGTTTGAACCAATAATTCCACTACTAAGAATTTACATGAAGAAAACAAAATCCCTGATTCAAAAAGATATATACACCCCAGTGTTTGTTGCCACATTATTTATAGTAGCCAAGATAGGGAAGCAACCTAAGTGTCCATCAATAAATGAATGGCTAAAGAAGTTGTACATATACACAATGGAATATTATTCACCCAGAAAAAGAAAAAGAATCCTATCATTTGCAACAACACAGATAGACCTAGAGAGTATTACACTCAGTGAAATAAGCCAGATGGAGAAAGAAATACCATACGATTTCACTTAACAAATAAAACATCAGTAGACTCATAGACACTGAGAAGTGACCAGTGATTACCACTGGGGAGGGTGGTTGGGAAGGGTGAGGGGAATTTAAGGGGAACAAAAATTGTGAATCATAATACAAATTGGTGACAGGGATGGTAGTGAAGCATGGAGAATATAGCCAATGATCCTGTAACATCCTCCTATGTTGACCGTAACTGCACTAGTGAGGTTGAGGGTTCAATATTATGTAACTTTTAAACCACCGTGTTGTATACTTGAAACCAATATAAAGTATGTATCAACTATTCCTCAATAAAAAGAGACAAAATAAGGAATTCAAGATGGCGGCGTGAGAGGTGAGAGGGAGAGCTCCTCTCAAAACTACAAACACAAAAATGTAGTTAATTAATACAACTAACCCTAAAACAGCAACAAGAAAGAAGGCTGCACCAGACAGCAAACAGGCCTCATGAACAGAGCAGACCTCAAGAAACAGGGTAATGTACAAAAGCCATGACCGGCGGGACCCAGGCCCTTCCCCCACAGCAGCTCACCAGCGGGAGGAAGTGAAATGGAGCAGGGGAGTGGGTGGAAGCCTGGGACTGCTGAACACCCAGCCCTGGACATCTGCTTTGTGAGCAGAATCCTATAGTGTGTGGTGCTCTAGACGTTGGAGAGCTCGGATAGGAGGAGTGCTTGAGAAACAGATTCCGGCCATTTGTAGAGGACAGGATCCACACCTGGCCGCTCTGGGACAAAGGAAAGGCAGGCAGTCTGAGAGGCTTCCTAGCGGCGAGAGGGCTGCTGGAGGGGTGGGGTTTGCACGGAGTTTGCTGTGCCGGAGAAGGGAGAGCTGGACAAGGTTGTCTGGGCATGCTCTGCCCAGCTGGTTGGGAACTTTGAGGAGCTTCTAGTGCTCCATCCCCCTGGCTGCCTCCTCAGCTCTGAGGCCCCCACTGTGACACACAGCCTGCCAAGCCTTCTTACTGGCCTGCAGGCACCTGCTTGCAAACCCGCAGTCACTGCGCAGGCATCAGCCAGCCAGAGGAAGGCCACGCCTACAACAGCTAGAGACGCAAAGCAAAATTTACCAGTGTGTGCTTGGCCCACTGCCTCTGACACTGGAGACAGGCACCGCAGACGGAAAGCATGAAACAGATCTTTCCTTCCCCCAGGCACCATCTCCACTCCCCAACGACTCTAGGGGCTGAGCAGCTCCAGAGACGGGAGTTTCTGTGCACTAGTGGGCACCACACAGAAATATGAAACGTCAAAAGAACATGGTTCAGACCAAAATCTCACAAACCCCAGAAAGAGGGCCAAATGAAACTGAACTCACCAATCTTCCTCAAAGAGAGTTCAAAATAAAAATTATAAGCATGCTTATGAAGTTACAGAAAAATATTCAAGAACTCAGGAATGAATTTAAGTTGGAGATTCAATCATTAAGAAATTCCATACCTGAAATGAAACATAAAATGGAGGGATTTAAAAGCAGACCAGATATAGTAGAAGAGATGGTAAATGGAATAGAAATCAGAGAAGAGGAATACAAAGAAGCTGAGGCACAGAGAGACAAAAGAATCTCTAAGAATGAAAGAATATTGAGAGAACTGTGTGAACAATCCAAACGGAACAATATTCGCATTATAGGGGTACCAGAAGAAGAAGAGAGAGAAAAAGGGATAGAAAATGTCATTGAGGAGGTAGTTGCTGAAAACTACCGCAATCTGGGGAAGGATATAGTCTCTCAGGCCATGGAGATGCACAGATCTTCCAACACAAGGGACCCAAGGAAGACAACACCAAGACATATAATAATTAAAATTGCAAAGAACCAAGATAAAGACAGAATTTTAAAAGCAGTTAGAGAGACAAAAAAGATCACATACAAAGGAAAACCCATCAGACTATCATCAGATTTCTCAACAGAAACCTTACAGGCCAGAAGGCAGTGGCATGATATATTTAATGCAATGAAGCAGATGGGCCTTGAACCAAGAATACTCTACCCGGCAAGGTTATCATTTAAATTTGAAGGAGGGATTAAACAATTTTCAGATAAGGAAAAGCTGAGAGAATTTATCTCCCACAAGCAATCACCCCCGTGCATTTTGGAAGAACTCCTATAGATGGAAGTATTCCTAAGGCAAATAGATGTCACCTAAGGGTTAGACAAAGAGTACAGAATATGACTCAACATACAGAGAATGGAGGAGGAAGAAAAAAGACGAAAAAAAAAAAGAACCTTTAGGTTGTGTTTATAATAGTATACGAAGTAAGTTAAATTAGACTGTTAGCTAGTAAGGCAATTTCCCTTGAACCTTTGGTAACCATGAATCTAAAGCCTGCAATGGCAATAAGTACATAGCTATTGATAATCACCCTAAATGTAAATGGTCTGAATGCACCAATCAAAAGACATAGAGGTACTGAATGGATAAAGAAAAAAGACCCATCTGTATGCTGCCTACAAGAGACTCACTTCAAACCCAAAGACATACACAGACTGAAAGAAAGAGATGGAAAAAGATATTTCATGCAACTAATAGGGAGAAAAAAACAGGAGTTGCAGTACTTGTATCAGACAAAATAGACTTCAAAACAAAGAAAGTCACAAGAGACAAAGAAGGACATTTCATTATGATAAAAGGCTCAGTCCAACAAGAGGATATAACTACTATAAATATTTATGCACCCAACACAGGATCACCTACATATGTGAAACAAATACTAACAGAATTAAACGGGGAAACAGAATGCAATGCATTCATTTTGGGAGACTTCAAAACACTACTCACTCTAAAAGACAGATCAAACAGACAGAAAATAAATAAACAGAGACATTGAACAACATGTTAGAACAGATGAACCTAACAGACATCTCCAGAACACTCCACCCAAAAGCAACAGGATACACATTCTTCTCAAGTTCACATGGAACATTTTCAAAATAGATCATATATTAGGCCACAAAAAAAACCTCAGTAAATTCAAAAAGATGAAATTGTACCAGCCAGCTTCTCAGATCACAAAGGTATGAAACTAGAAATAAATTACACAAAGAAAATGAAAAAGTCCACAAACATGTGGAGGCTTAATAGCATGCTCCTAAATAATCAATGGATCAATGACCAAATAAAAACAGATATCAAGCAATATGTGGAGACCAATTACAACAATAATTCAACACCACAAAGTCTGTGGGATTCAGTGAAGGCTGTGGTAAGAGGGAAATATATTGCAACACAGGCCTACCTAAGGAAAGAAGAACATTCCCAAAAGAACAGTCTAAACTCACAATTAATGAAACTAGAAAAGGAA
Organism: Smutsia gigantea; assembly: GCA_032199065.1. Taxonomy (NCBI): domain Eukaryota; kingdom Metazoa; phylum Chordata; class Mammalia; order Pholidota; family Manidae; genus Smutsia; species Smutsia gigantea. The sequence continues at coordinate 88,303 of JAVSCE010013111.1, forward strand.
GAACAAATGAGGCCCAAAGTCAGTAGAAGGAGGGACATAATAAAGATTAAAGCAGAAATAAATAAAATTGAGAAGAATAAAACAATAGAAAGAATCAATGAAAGCAAGAGCTGGTTCTTTGAGAAATGAAACAATAGATAAACCCCTAGCCAAACTTACCAAGAAAAAAAGAGAGTCTGCACACTTAAACAGAATCACAAATCAAAAAGGAAAAATCACTACAGACACCACAGAAATACAAAGAGTTATGAGAGAATACTATGAAAAATTATATGCTAACAAACTGGATAACCTAGAAGAAATGGACAACTTTCTAGAAAAAGACAACCTTTCAAGGCTGACCCAGGAAGAAACAGAAAATCTGAATAGACCAATTACCAGCAAAGAAATTGAATTGGTAATCAAAAACTACCTAAGACCAAAACGCCTGGACCAGATGGTTTCACTGCTGAATTTTATCCAACATTTAGTGAAGACCTAATATCCATCCTCCTTTAAGTTTTCAAAAAGTAGAAGAAGAGGGAATACTCCCAAACTCATTCTATGAGGCCAACATCACTCTAATACCCAAACAAGGCAAAGACACCCCCAAAAAGAAAATTACAGAACAATATCACTGATGAACATAGATGCAAAAATACTCAACAAAATATTAGCAAACCGAATTCAAAAATACATCAAAAAGATCATTCATCATGATAAAGTGGGATTGATCCCAGGGATGCAAGGATGGTACGACATTCGAAAATCCATCAACATCATCCACTACATCAACAAAAAGGACAAAAACCACATGATCATCTCCATAGATGCTGAAAAAGCATTGAACAAAATTCAACATCCATTCATGATAAAAACACTCAACAAAATGGGTATAGAGGGCAAGTACCTCCACATAATATAGGCCATACATGACAGCATTACCCTTAAGAGCGAGAAGCTGAAAGATTTTCTATTAATATCAGGAACAAGACAAGGATGCCCACTCTCCCCACTTCTATTCAACATAGTTCTGGAGGTCCTAGCCACAGCAATCAGACAACACAAATAAATAAAAGGAAGGACTCAAACTGTCTCTGTTTGCAGATGACATAATATTGTACATAAAAAAAACCCTAAAGAATCCACTCCATAACTATTAGATCTAATATCTGAATTCAGCAAAGTTGCAGGATACAAAATTAATACACAGAATTCTGTTGCATTCCTCTACACTAATGATGAACCAACAGAAAGAGAAATCAGGCAAACAATTCCATTCACAATCACATCCAAAGGACTAAAATACCTAGGCATAAACTTAACCCAGGAAATGAAAGACCTATGCCCGAAAAACTACAAGACACGCTTAGGAAAAATTAAAGAGGATGCTAATAAATGCAAATTCATCCCATGCTCTTGGTTAGGAAGAATTAATATTGTCAAAATGGCCATCCTGCCTAAAGTAATCTACACATTCAATGCAATCCCTATCAAAATACCTACAGCATTCTTCAATGAACTAGAGAAAATCGTTCTAAAATTCATATGGAATCACAAAAGACCCTGAATAGCCAAAGCAATCCTGGGAAGGAAGAATAAAGCTGGGGGGATTACGGTCCCCAACTTCAAGCTTTACTACAAAGCCACAGTACTCAAGACAATTTGGTACTCGCACAAGATCAGGCCCATAAACCAATGGAACAGACTAGAGAGCCCAGATACAAATGCAACCACATATGGGCAATTAACATATGATAAAGGAGCCATGGACATACAATGGGGAAATGGCAGCCTCTTCAACAGCTGGTGTTGGCAAAACTGGACAGCTACATGCAAGAGAATGAAATTGGATTATTGTTTAACCCCATACACAAAAGAACACTCAAAATGGATCAAGGACCTGAATGTAAGTTATGAAACCATAAAACTCTTAGAAGACAACATAGGCAAAAATCTTCTGAATTTAAGCAGGAGCAACTTCTTCCTGAATACATCTCCTCAGTATGGGAGAATATATCTGTAAATGACATATCCGACAGGGGGTTAACATCCAAAATATATAAAGAACTTACATGCCTCTATACACCAAAAGCAAATAACCCATTTAAAAAATGGGAAGAGGATAAGAAGAGACAGTTCTCCAAAGAAGAAATTCAGATGGCCAACTGACACATGAAAAGATGCTCCACTTCACTAATCATCAGGGAAATGCAAATTAAAACCACAATGACATATCACCTCACACCCGTAAGGATGGCCACCATGCAAAAGAACAACATGTTGGCCAGGATGTGGAGAAAGGGGAACCCTCCTACTCTGCTGGGGGGAATATAAGCTAGTTCAACCACTGTGGAAAGCAATACAGAGGTTCCTCAGAAAACTAAAAATAGAAATACCATTTGACCCGGGAATCTCACTCCTTGGAATCTACCCAAAGAATACAACTTCTCAGATTTAAAAAGCCGTATGCACTCCTATGTTTATTGCAGCACTTTCTACAATAGCCAAGATGTGGAAGCAACCTAAGTGTCCATCAGTAGATGAATAGATAAAGAAGAAATGGTACATATACACAATAGAATACTATTCAGCCATAAGAAGGAAACAAATCCTGCCATTTGCAACAACATGGATGGAGCTGGAGGATATTATTCTCAGTGAAATAAGCCATGCAGAGAAAGACAAATGCCCAATGATTTCCCTCATTTGTGGAAGATAACAACTCAGCAAAACTGAAGGAACAAAATAGCAGCAGACTCAGACTCCAAGAAGGAACTAGTGTTACCAAAGGTGAGAGGTGTGGAAGGGCAGGTGGGGAAGGTGGGAGAAGGGGATTGTGTGGTATTATATTTAGTACACATGGTGTGGGGGATCATGGGGAAAACAGTGTAGCACAGAAAAGGCAAACAGTGAATCTGTGGCATCTTACTACACTGATGGACAGTGACTGCAGTGGGGTATGGGTGGGGACTTGATAATACAGGTAAATGTAGTAACCACAATGTTTTTTCATGTGAAACATTCATAAGAGCATATATCAATAATACCTTAATAAAAAATACGTATATATATAAAAAAATACCTACAGCATTCTTCAATGAACTAGAACAAATAGTTCTAAAATTCACATGGAACCGCAAAAGACCCTGAATAGCCAAAGTAATCGTGAGAAAGAAGAATAAAGCATGGGGAATTACGCTCCCTGACTTCAAGCTCTACTACAAAGCTACAATAATCAAGACAATTTGGTATTAGCACAAGAACAGACCCATAGACCAGTGAAACAGAATAGAGAGCCCAGATATAAACCCAAGCATATATGGTCAATTAATATATTATAAAGAAGCCATGGATATACAATGGGGAAATGAGAGCCTCTTCAACTGCTGGTGTTGGCAAAACTGGACAGCTACATGTAAGAGAATGAAGCTGAATTACTGTCTTACCCCATAAACAAAAGTAAACTAAAAAGAGATCCAAGACCTGAATGTAAGTCATGAAACCATAAAACTCTTAGAAAAAAATATAGGCAAAAATTTGGACATAAACATGAGCAACTTCTTCATGAACGTATCTCCCCGGGCAAGGGAAACAAAAGCAAAAATGAACAAATGGGACTATGTCAAACTAAAAGGCTTCTGCACAGCAAAGTACACCATCAGTAGAACAAAAAGACATCCTACAGTATGGGAGAATATATTCATAAATGACATATCCGGTAAGGAGTCGACATCCAAATTATATAAAGAGCTCACACACCTCAACAAACAAAAAGCAAATAATCCAATTAAAAAATGGGCAGAGGAGCTGAACAGACACTTCTCCAAAGAAGAAATTCAGATGGACAACAGGCACATAAAAGGTGCTCCACATCACTAGTGATCAGAGAAATGCAAATTAAAACCACAGTGAGATATCACCTCACACCAGTTAGGATGGCCGCCATCCAAAAGACAAACAACAACAAATGTTGGCGAGGATGTGGAGAAAGGGGAACCCTCCAACACTGCTGGTGGGAATTTAAATTAGTACAACCATTATGGAAAGTAGTATGGAGGTTCCTCAAAAAACTCAAAATAGAAATACCGTTTGACCCAGGAATTCCACTCCTAGGAATTTACCCTAAGAATGCAGCAGGCCAGTTTGAAAAAGTCATATGCACCCCTATGTTTATTGCAGCACTATTTAGGATAGCCAAGAAATGGAAGCAACCTAAGTGTCCATCAGTAGATGAATGGATAAAGAAGATGTGGTATATATATACAATGAAATATTGTTCAGCCATAAAAAGAAAACAAATTCAAACATTTGCAACAACATGGATGGAGCTAGAGGGTATTATGCTCAGTGAAATAAGCCAGGCAGAGAAAGTCAAGTATCAAATGATTTCATTCATCTGTGGAGTATAAGAACAAAGTAAAACCTGAATGAACAGAACAGCAGCAGACTCACAGAACCCAAGGATGGACTAACGGTTACCAAAGGGAAAGGGACTGAGGAAGATGGGTGGGAAGAGAGGAATAAGGGGGAAAAAGGGCTATGACAATTAGCACACATAATGTAGCAGGGTTGGGGTTGGGGTGCGGGGATGTAGGGGAGGCAGTATAACACAGAGAAAACAAGTAGTGATTCTATAACATCCTACTACGCTGATGGACAGTGACTGCAGTGGGGTATGTGGTGGGGACTGGATAAAAGGGGAGTCTAGTAACCATAATGTTGCTCATGTAATTGTATGTTAGTAATAGGTAAATAAAAAAAGAGACAAAATAGAAACATATAAGAATTATTTGTTTTATTGTTGTGAAACATGATATAACTGCTTTTTTAAAACATCTGTATTTTGAGTCACATCCAATTAAGTTTAAAAATGAATAAATATATTAAATCTTGAAGAGAAAGTAAACCTGTCATTCATCAGGCATATAACTGTCCAAAAGGGAAAAATTTCTATGAAATATTAGAATTAACAATACCATTTAGCAAGTTAATTGTATTTCAGTTTACAGCACTTAGCAGTTAGACAATGACTTTTTTTTATAATTTACCATTTACAATGAAAATAAAACATGAGATGACTAGGAACTGGATTATTCAAAGGGGTACAGGGCCATTATGCTGAAAAGTATAATATTTTACTGAAAGACAATGAAAAAAGTAAAAGCTAACGCATATTCATGGACAGGAGGACTTTGTCTGGTCAGCTCCCCCAAGTTGATCTATAAATTCACTATAATCCTAACAAAATTCCAACAGATTGTGTGTGTGTGTGTGTGTGTGTGTGTGTGTGTGTGTGTGTGTGTCAAAGCAGAAAGGACCATAAAGAGCATTCAGAAAAAGGAATAATAGGACTAAACTGGTTTGCCTGACAGATATTAAGACTTACTATGAAAGTATAATCTTCCAGTCCACAAGCAATTGGCTCAGAAATAGAAAAACAGATGAATAGAACAAAATAATCAGCTAAGAAACAGACCTTCTTAGGTGCTGAAAATTCATTTTCCAGAGTTGGCACTGCAAATAGATGAGAAAAAGGGTGAATCATTCAAGAAACCAACCTGGTTGTTTTTTCTTTTCCATATGGAAATGTACCTTTACCTCACAGCATATATTAAAATTAATTTGAGGGTATTACAGACCTAAATATGAAGTGTTCAATCTCAAGAAGAACTTTACCTTGCTTTTAGAAAGAATTTGTCATATAGAAAATGTGCAGTCATACGTCAAAACTGTGTATTATATCGAGAAGTACAACATACGAAAGGAAATACAAGTGGAAACTCTGGGGATGGATTTGCAACACATATAACTGATAAAGAGTTAATATCAAAACTAAACTTAAAACTACAGTCCATTGAGAAATAGACAACACAAGACACAATAGAATGAAAAGCATGAGGAGTTATTCCCAAGAAAAAACCACAAATGGACAATAATCGTGAGATGATACTCAACCTCATAACAAGTGATGAAGAAAAACAAATTCTTTTTTTGCACCATCCCAAGCTCAGTATTTCATACCCTACATCTGAATGCATTTAAACAAATACATATTAACAACCATTAAGTTATTTAGTTTTGTACCCCTGAAAAATTGTAATCTGCAAGTAGAGATACACTTCCCGAAGGCGTCTCTTGTAGCACATTAACAGGACAAGTGCCAAGATATTTCATAGGAACATGTCTGTAAACTATGAGCAGGAATGTTCATATAACCTATGATGTCCACCTGTAAGAAAATGAGTAATGATTGTATTCATACAGCAAACTATATGCCACAATAAAAACAAATAAAGTTTAGTTCACAGAAATCATGTTGAACAAAAAAAAATTGCATAAGAATACAAAAGGAGTGTTTTTATTTATACAAAGTCTTGAAGTATGTAAATTTCACACTATCAGAAAGAGAGACAGAAAGACAGAGAGATGAAGTTGGATTTGGGCAAGTATGTAAGTTACCCCAGGTGGATGGTGGAATTCCTTGGTTCCTGTCCTCTCCAAGGAAAGAATTCAGTTGAGAGACCCGATAGAGAGTTAGAGCTGCAAAGGGATTTTATTTGGCAAAGAGAAAGGAAAGTGCCCTCCACAGACAGAGGAGGGGGCTGATCCTGAGGTGGGTGTTACATTCTGTCCTTTATGGGGTGATTTTGGTTTCCTCCCTCCCATCTTGTCTTTCTCACTCCGTCCTTTGGCTCTGCATCGCTTCCTCCCCTTCAGCCTCTGCACTAGTTTGTGTTCCTCATTTTTCCCGTGACCACCTGTGCGGCAGCCGGGATGGTGGCCAAACCACAATGTCAATGATAGGATAATATGATGATGGCCTCGGGGCTACTTAGCGGACAAGGTCTTCCTTAAGTTCACATGCTCCAAAATTGGGAGGGTCCCAGTGACCCTATCTTTTGCTCATCAGTTTGTGCTGAACAGCAAATGGGGCTGGTCTAAAGAAGACAGGGTGGCCTCTGGGCAGAGGCTGGGTGGCCTGCCTCCCTCCTTGCTCCCCACCTGCTCCTGTCTGACTACTGCTGCTCTAACACTTATGTACATGTGAAGAATGTTTAAAGCAAGTGAGTGGCTAATGCGTAACTTGTGTAAGTGTGCCCACTGGGAGACTGGAAGGAATGGGGGTGGGATGGTGGAGGGACACACAGCGCCTTCAGAATTATCGACAATGTCTGGCTCCTTAAACTGGAGCTCGGTGTGGGTTGATGTTGCTTTATTTTTATTCTTTATGTATTAATATGCTCTCTTTTGAATATAAATGATTACTTAAGATTAATATGTGATTATTTTAACAGTCTGGAAATAATTCTCACCATTATTCAAAGGTTTTATGCAAGTATACAGAGCGTACAGAAAAATGCCCAGATTTTAACTGTATGGATAATGAATCTTCACAATCTAAGGACATCCAGATCATGAAACAGCATCTCAGACGCCCACAGGCTCCTCGTCACTCATCTCCCTTCCCAGTACTACCTCTCCTTGTAAGAGTAATTGTTCCTCTTCCAGCATAGATTAATTTTGTGTGATTTGAAACTAGTCAGATGCCACAGAATTACATATAACGATATATATTGTTGAAAATGGAATATATACATATATATTTCAATTGTGTTTTCTACTATTTTTTACTATCTTAATTACTTTTTGTATGGTGAACTTATAGCTATTGACCTCAGCAAATTCACTCATTTATTCTAATATTATATCTCTAATTTTTTAAAATTTTGGTAGGAATCCCAGTGTCCACAGTATGGTGGTTTTTTTTCTCAGTTTGCAGCCCCTCCCTCTTACCACCCTGCCTTACTGCCCTGGTGTGAGCCTGCAGCACAGAGCTGGGTCGCGGTGGTGATAGGGCTAGGCTGCTCTCTTTACTGATCTCAGAAGGATTTTTAAAAAAGATAATTTTGCTTTTCATCTTCCAGAAATAGGCTTTAGCACAGTGCAGAAATTCCCTTTTGTTTTTCATTTTTATTCCTTATCTTATTATATTGGTGGTTTCTTTCATCACTAATGTGTGTTCTATTTTATCAAGTGATTTTTTCTGCAACTAACAATATGGTCACGTTTTTTATCCTTTTTTTTCTGTTAATGTGGGAAAGCATATTGATTGATTTTAAATTTTAAATCAACTTTGCATTCCTGTAATAAATGCCAATGGCCATTAAGTATTCCTTGATTTACATGTTAATAAATTCAGTTTGGTAATATTTTGGTCAGATTTGTGCATCTATGTTCATAGATAGAGATCGGTATGTACTTTTTCTTATAGTATCCATGTCAAAATGTGGTGTGACAAAGTTATGATGGCCTCTTAAAATATGGTAGCACATCTTCCCTTTTATCTTATTCTCAGAAAGACTTCAAGATTTTTTTTCCTTAAATATATGGAGGAATTAGCCACAGAATCATTTGGGCTTGAAAGGATTGTGTGTGTGTGTGTGTGTGTGTGCACGCATGTATGTAAAGATATGTAAAACTAGGTTAAAAATGTTAGTAGAGATAAATATTTCAGGATTTTATCTCTTTTATTTTAAGTTTGGTAAGTGATATTTTAAATTATTTCTATTTCATCCATATTTTTGTCAAAGTTATTGGCATTTATAACATCCTCTTACTATCTTTCAACATTTGAAGGTTCTCCATGTGGCTGTAGAAGCTCAGCTGGCAGTCGTTTTCTCTCAGTATTAAACTCCTTTGAAGGCCATCATTTTATGAGACATGAACAGCCAGTCTTACTGCCGCACCATTGATGGTGATAGGTCAGTTTTATCTTCTGGCTAAAGGCCATCCCTTCGTCTCCAGTTTTCAGATCTCCCACCACAGTAGTTGACAACACCACTGTTTCATGCACTATGTACCATCTCTATGTTGATGCTGACCTCAGCAATGTGCAGAGACTTTTTTTGGTGGGGGCAGTGGTTTAACTCCTTTCAGTGTTTGGGGAGTGTTTCTCTTTGGTGGATGTTAAGTCCCATCTTTCTCTGAATTTAACAAAATCGGATATCCACTTCCCTCACCTCTCTTGCAGCTAAATTGAGGGCACATAGTCAGTCTTGAAGTGCACTGAAGTTTTAATAAGGAGCAAAGACTCAATAGGCAAGAATCGGTGGCAGTGATAGACGGTGGAGCCACAGACAGTTCCACAGGAGCTGTGGCTGTGTAGCTGTGGTGACATTCTGGGCCAGTTCTTCACAAAGACAGTCTGGTTTGAGATGCTGTCTCTGGCTGAGAAAGCCTGGGCCTTATGTCTGGGATCTCTCACTGATTCTCTTAGCTTCTCACTATAATTTTATATTTCCTTTACTGCTTAAATCAGCTAGATTAGTTTTCTGTTGCTTGCAACTAAAAATTATCTTATGCATAATCTCTGATATCTTTTCTCACATCCTTCATACCCCATCAATCATCAAATCCTATCTCAGTTACATCTTCCAAATATGTGTCTAATGTTTTCCCTTCTCTCCTTGCAGCACAGTTACAGTCTTTTGCATGGACTATTTCAGTAACCCTCCTTTCAATACACTCACATGCAACCCCATCACTTACTCTGTTTAGGTCTCATATTTTAAATTTTCTGATTCTTTTACATTGGCATTAGGATAAAATCCAAAACCATTTTCGTCTTTAAGGCCCCTGAGATGACCTCAGGTTCCTCTCTTAACCTCACTCTTCAGCAGTCACTCTGCTGTAAAAATCCTGGCTTTTCTTAGGTCTCTGAACGTAGCGGGCATCATCCTGCCTCTTGACTCTAGGTCTCTGTGCAGGATGGACCCACTGCCTGGAATGCTCTTTCTTTTACTTTCTTAAATATATAACTCCTGCTCATCTTTTAGGTCTCTGCCAGAAACAGTTTTCTCAGGAAGATTTCCCCAAGTAGATAAGGGCTTTTACAAACGGAGGAAGCTCTGCCCTTATGTCTCATAACCCCAGGGCCTCTGTAGTGGCAGATACGGAGGAACTTAGCAAGCATCAGTTAACCAGTGACCAGTGAAGTGCATTATCGCTTTTACAATCTGGGTTCTCCCATAAGCAGTTTTGGTCAAAAAATTTGTCTTATAGTATTTAAATGGATATATTTTATATATATGCACATATATCATAATATATCATCATAATGTGTTATACACACACACATGTATATAAAACCTCTGTACCCCAGTCTGGAAAACTTTAAAACCCCAGGAAACATTATTCACCTTTTTCCCAGATAAAGATTGTGTTCTGTGTTTTAGTAACTAAAATTTATTGACAGCCAACCTTTCTGGTCACAGTTATGAAAAAGAAGCAATAATACAAGGAGAAATTGTCTTCTCCGTTAAAAACTTGAAGGAATATGCGTGTGCTTTTCCAGTGTCCACATGTCTCACCAGAAAGTTGTTGTCTGATCATCAAGGTATCTCTGCATTTCTCTTGAAATTTATTAGGAGTTAGAACTCATGAATTTCTGTTCTCCTCTGGTTTTATTGAGATATAGTTGACAGTTCAAAATTATATATTTTTAAGATGTGAAGCTTGATGATTTGATATAGAGATGTGCTATGAGCTCTTCACCACAAGCAAGCTGATTAACATACCAACCACCTTCTCACAGTTACCTTTTTCTTTTATCTTTTCTTTTTTTTCTTGACCTCCCCTCTCCTTTCCTTTCCTCTCCTCACCTCCTCTCTCCTGTCCTCCCCTCCCCTCCTTTCCCCTTTCTTTTTTTGTGGTGAGAACAACACCTGCCCTCAGCAATGTCCAGTGTCCACACCACACTGCTGTCGTCACCTTGCTGCACATTAGATCTCCAGAGGTCATCTTTTGTCCTGAGAAATGGCATTTTTGCACACTGTGGCCAGTCATCTCCCCGTTTCCCACCCACCCAGCCCCTGGAAACTACCACTACACTCTCTGTTTCTAGGACTTCTGTTATTTTAGATTTACCTAGAAGTGAGATCATACAAATTTGTCTGTCTTAGTCTTTTGTTTCATCTGCTGAACTTTAAGTTGCCTCCTGGACCATGTGAGGTCGGTGTAAACTAGCAGGTCCTTTAGGGGTGGGAATGCCCTTGGGAGAGAAAGCAGTGTCCTGCTCAAAGGTCCTTGTAAGCACCCTAACATATTGGCAAAAAACAATGTTATTTTCTCATGGAATTTCTTACCTAAGGTATGCTTTCAGCTGGATGAATTTAGTTGTATTAGATTGTTTATGATAACCAAACTAGAGGTTGTTTGACAAAAGATCATATAAACCATGAAATTGAGTAAAAGGCATGGCTGTTTTATGGTTGAAAAAGCACAACCCATGTGAGTAATATGATTTATATGTCTCTTGGAGACCCCCTATAAAAATGGTCCCAGCACATCCTAATTTGAAGAATGAAACTGAAGGGGTATTTTGGAGACACTGGACATAGCCCTGCTTCCCTAGTGATGACTGGCATCCTTGAAGTTACCCGGGAAGTTTGTAACTGGCTATTGTGTGGTTTATGTGAATCTGGAGTGCAGTGCAATTCCTTGTGCAATATCCACAATGTCAGCACAAGAACAGACCCATAGACCAACAGAACAGACTAGAGAGCCCTGATATAAACCCAACCATATATGGTCAATTAATATATGATAAAGGAGCCATGGACATACAATGGGGAAATGACAGCCTCTTCAACAGCTGGTGTTGGCAAAACTGGACAGCTACATGCAAGAGAATTAAACTGGATTATTGTTTAACCCCATATACAAAAGTAAACTCGAAATGGATCAAGGACCTGAAAGGAAGTCATGAAATGATAAAACTCTTAGAAGACAACATAGGCAAAAATCTCCTAAATATAAGCATGAATGACTTCTTAATGAATGCACCTCCTTGAGCAAGGGAAACAAAAGCAAAAATTAACTCATGGGACTACATCAAACGAAAAAGTTTCTGTACAGCAAAGGACACCATCAACAGAACAAAAAAGCATCCAAAAGTATAGGAGAATATATATATCTGTAAATGACATATCCAACAAGGGGTTAACATCCAGAATATATAAAGAACTTACATGCCTCTACACCCAAAAAGCAAATAACCTGATTAAAAAATGGGCAGAGGATGTGAAGACAGTTCTCCAAAGAAGAAATTCAGATGGCCAACAGACACATGAAAAGATAATCCACATCACTAATCATCAGGGAAATGCAAATTAAAACCACAGTGAGATAGCACCTCACACCAGTAAGGATGGCCACCGTCCAAGAGACTAAGAACAACAAATGCTGGTGAAGATGCGGAGAAAGGGGAACCCTCCTACACTGCTGGTGGGAATGTAAGCTAGTTCAACCATTGTGGAAAGCAATATGGAGGTTCCTGAAAAAACTAAAAATACAAATACAATTTGACCTGGGAATCCAACTCCTTGGAATTTACCCAAAGAATACAACCTCTCAGATTCAAGAAGACATATGCACCCCTATGTTTACTGCAGCACTTTTTACAATAGCCAAGATATGGAAGCAACCTAAGTGTCCATCAGTAGATGAATGGATAAAGAAGAGGTGGTACATATACACAATGGAACTATTCAGCCATAAGAAGGAAACAAATCCTGCCATTTGTAACAACATGGATGGAGCTGGAGGATATTATGCTCAGTGAAATAAGCCAGGTGGAGAAAGACAAGTGCCAAATGATTTTCCTCATTTGTGGAGTATAACAACGAAGTAAAACTGAAGGAACAAAATAGTAGCAGACTCAGGGACTCCAAGAAGGAACTAGTGGTTACCAAAGGGGAGGGGTGTGGGAGGGCAGGTGGGGAGGGTGGGAGAAGGGGATTGAGGGGTGTTATGTTTAGTACACATGGTGTGGGGAATCATGGGGAAAACAGTGTAGCACAGAGAAGGCAAAAAGTGAATCTGTGTCATCTTACTACACTGATGGACAGTGATTGAATTGGGGTATGAGTGGCGACTTGATAATATGGGTATATGTAGTAACCACATTGTTTTTTCATGTGAAACCTTCATAAGAGTGTATATCAATAATACCTTAATAAAAAATATCCACAATGTCAAAGGTTGATTGTGAAAATATGATAATTTCAATGAAATGTAAAAACAGGTAAATAAATACAGGTGTGTGTGTGTGGTGGGGGGTGGGTTCTCTGCATTAAAGCCATGGAAGATGTCATCTGAAAACCAAGCTAATGCTTTCAGAACATATATCAAGAGTAAATTTTTATATTTGGGAAATATTTTCTTGGTTTTCCTAATGTGTATCAAGAAACGCATTTAAAAAGTAAGAAACCAATAGGGCTGTATCTACATGCAGCAAAGAAAACATTGAAAATAATGTCAGTGCTATAATATTATTGGACAGATCAGTTTTGTTTTGTTTGCATGGTCATAGTTCATGGTCCCTGGCTATATCAAAACATTTTTTGAACTGTATTTGCCCTTGTTTTTAAACTGTATTAACTAATGAATATACTTTTTATGAAAATTCCTTTTACAGAATAATATTAATGCATTCTAATGGTACATCCTTTCTATTGAGAAACCCTGCATTACACCCATTTCAACTATCAATCACAAGTGTGATTAACCTACTATTCTGTGATAGAAAAATAAATCCTAGGGACAAGGGTGAAATATGATACATTGGTAAACTTCAGTTTTTTAAAGTGATTCTGTAGCCCATTATCTGTATTTCTTTGATTCAAATATATACTGTGGCTTTATATTCAGATACTGAAAGAAAATTATCTTCAGCTTTTTTGCAAGTGGGCAATATGCTAATTAAATAAAATACTAAAAAGTATTTTATATTAAAGTCTTTTTGTTCTTTCATTAAGGAAACTTGTAATCTCTTCTTGTAATCAGCTTCTAGAATAAATTTGGAAGAATGTTGTTGTAAAATATGCCTTAACCTAGGAAATACACAATAATCAGGATGCATATTTGATTCTTTTTCAATTTAATAAATAGAAAACATTATATCTAGAGTAAAGAATTTTAAAAGCAAACTTTTTAATTAATGGCATATTAAGTATAACTGAAAAGGCAGGGCCTCACATTGCACCATCTTTCAAAAACTGTGTAATTCTAAGAGAATTAGAGTATTGTATGCAAGAACTTCTTTGGATAAAGTTATAATGCAGTTGGGAAATTGTTGCCTTATGTGAATACAAACATTTTAGTGAATCATTCATTAGGCAATGGTCCCATAGGTAGCTACTAAGCCTGAGCTGTGAAATTTAAAATACCTTGTCGTCTTAGAGATTCATGCGCAAATAAAGCTTTTCAAAATAGCTTTGTAGCTATTTTAAAATAGAGTTCTGTAAAATAATTCTAAAATTTGTTGTGTTGTTTAGTTTTCCATTAGACTTATACCCACTTTAATGGGTGTAAGTTCTCAGAATACATATTTTTATGTGTCCCTTGTTGGAATTTTTTTTTCTTTAAGTGTCTGATTATGGTAGTGAATGGACCGTGCAGAGTGGTTGGCCATGTGAGATCAAAGTATCTTCCTGAAAAACAGACGCCTCAGGTGATGATATCATCATTTAAGTGGACATGAGCCACCTGTTGCCTGGAAGAAAAGTAAAAACAGCCTCCTCGCCAAAAACCCAGGAGCATAAAAGAAAGAACAGAGGTCATTTTTGAGGACCTTCATTTTTCGTCTTTTTCTTAGTTGGACTTTTAAAAGGACAGAGAGGGAAAAAAAAGCAATTTAGTTATCTTTCCCCTCATCCTCTCATTTCTTCTCACCCTTATGATTGGGTTCAATGGAGGAACATGGGAGGTTAGTATTTTGTATGTAAAGGGGATGTACCAGATTTTACAAAGACTGCCACAACCCTTCTCAGTGGTCAAAGCCTCCTAACCCGTGTCTTCTATTTCTGAATCTGGTTACTCACTACAACACTGCCTATAACATCAAGGAAACAAAATTAGAATCAAGTGTTACAGTTTTTGTTTTTAATGGGGGACTATGGGAAGGACAAATGGAATAGCTTTTCAATGAGCAAGTGTAAGTTCACTGCTTCTGTTTGAAAACAAATAAAACATATACTAAACATTGAGAACTCAGAGAGATGGCTGTCTTTCCATATTCTAAAATGGAAAAAGACAATGCTGTATAACAGCAGCATTTTTTTGACCTCATTAGAAGGTAAGTAACAGCCTCTCAGAAAAATGGGGCATGTGGTGTCTAAGGATCGCTAGGATGGGAGCATCTAGCGGTGTAGACAGAAGCTCCTGTTGCTTCTGTTTCAAGAGAGAAATTGCTTAGAAAACATTGGGACATACAGTCTACAGTGAGGACTGTGCCCTGATTCTTAAGATCATAGTGTCTTAAATCTGGGAAAGAAAGGAGATATCAAAGAGACTAGAACTCTCATTTTATAATGAAATAAGTTTCTAATATGACCAACAGCATGATAACAGATGTAGCTTGGAGGAGATCCAGGGCATAGAACTCTTTGTTCTGTAATTTTTTCAATGCAGTAATAATTTCCATAGTCTGTACTGATACGGAGATTACAGAAAAGGGCTGAGCCTTTCTTAGTGATACTTCCGGAATATAAAGAAAGCTCATGCAGTGATTTACATAGTGGCAATTTGCTTAATCGCAAGAGGAAAATAAATTGAAAAAAAGGTGTGAATGGGGTAAATTGTTTATCTATATACACAGTTAACTTTATAGTGTAAGTCATTTTTAAACTATTTACTTGTCTATATAAAGTATAAAGCTAAAGATGATATCCCCTCAGATAATTCTAGGGAGTAATGCCAGCCTAACTATAAATCACTGTAAAGCATTTTACTCAAACAGGATCTCTTTCCATCTTGATGAGCCAACCTTATCACCAGTGACAGTCGAGAATACAAATCTGCTTTCAGCAGTATTTCTGTGTAAGGAGGAAATTCAACAGTATTTCTGTGTTGGGAGAAAATTCCCCATGGATTTTGTGTATTTCTGCCCATCTGGAGAGTGCAGGGCCGCAATGTCCTTGTTCTGGACTGTCTTTACGAAGATGTTGTACAGTCAACAGCTTAGGAAGATAGAACAGCTCAGGTGTGCGGTTCCAGTGTAACAGAGACCCTGGCTTGCTCCTAGACAAAGGCAGGCAGGCTCATGCCCACTATAGAAGAATGAGGTTTCCAAAGCTTGGGTTTCCACTCTTGTAATGTCATCCACTAAATGTTCCGGTGTCCCCTGGCCCTTTTGTCAGCACACAGTGGGAATTTGGGGAACAGGCACAAATACTACTACTGCTATCGCTATTGCTGTGAACAATACATTTGTTTTTTTTCTCTGACCCAGGAGTCTTACGCCTTTGTCAATGTCAGAGAAACTGTGGCAGACTAACTTGTAAGTTTGCAAGTAGAGTAAAATCTCAGACCCTGAACAGTTCTGCAAATGACTGTCTTTCCATTCCCTGCAGTTTATTCAGTATACACCTATCAGATTCATATTTACAAAGCACAAATCCTGTTTTATCATATTTCTATCAGAAATCTCTAGTATTTTCCAATTAAGTATAGACTTTCCCCAAGGAACTTAAAGCTTTTCATTACGTAGCTGCAACCCACTTTTTAAATTTAGGGAAGATAATTAGGGAAGGAGGGAAGATATGTAAATTTAGGGAAGATCATGCATTTCTTATCTCCTGAACATTTTCCTTTTCCCCGTCCACATGGCCTTTCTTCTGTTATTTCCTATTTTACCACCATACTGTCTTTTGTCTCCTTTCTGTTGTCTTTCAAGAATGCCCTCACATTCATAAAGTTGACCAGCTGCAGGGGTGGCCATATGGCCCACCCAGGCCCCCTTTCAGGAGGCAGTGACTTACCCTTGGCTGGTTTCTGCTCCAGCAGGTGTCCATGGGTGTGCAAAGTTTCCTTGCCCAAGATCACACCTCCTACCCATTGGCAGCCCACTTCAGATGACTGACTGACGAGAGCATCCCTAGGCTCAGCTAGAAATCAGGACGGCTCTGAAGGCCCGCCAGCCTCAGACTCCCCGCGGTCTGAGGGAGGAGTTTGTGGTGACCACGTGACAGTTCCCCTTCTCATTAATAAGCTTCCTAAACACAATTCTGTGTCAGAATCTGCTCCCTCGGGAGCTCAACCAGCAACAGTTATTCCACGCAGTAGGGAATGTTCCGGAGAAAGGGCCTGCCTCTTCCTTGTGGCAGTACCTGTTATCAGGAACCTCTTAGCTGTTCAGTATTTGCCGAATCAAATTGAACTGAATGGAAAGGATTTTTATCATGAACATCCAAAGTAAATACAGAATAGGATACCAGGCAGCGCCTTCCTAACCAGGTAGTGAATGTGAAGTGATACATATATTTTAGAATCCAGAATCACTTAAATAGACCCTGCTTCTCAAAAGCATCAAAGGGATAGTAACAGTTTCATTGGATCTGAAGAAAGCTCGCTGATACCTAACAAATCTTATCTTTCCTATCTAAAGGGAATAAGCTTTGATTTGTCTGAAATAGAATAAGGGAAGATCATGTGGAAATAAATTCAGAGAAATAGAGGGAAAATATTCATGACCTTCCCTTTTACTTTGATTAATGAGGCTAATGGTTTAAACGGCAAAACTAAGCTGTAGAATTCATGTGTACAAGACCACCAATGGTTCCAGTTCTTCATCCCGAGCGGGAGTGCTGTAAGCTTCCTCTCAAAAAGCAACCCTCAAAAAATCACTCTTGAAACTCTTAAGTAATTTTAAAACAACAGCACAGCCTAAGATACCCCAAATAACTCCAAGAAAATCAATGTTATGCAATAATTTGCTAGAAGGAGTTGAAAAAAGCTGAGTGCAAGGAACAGCCAGTGACACCAACGGCTTAACATACATTCCAACAATACCTATCACCCTGCCCAGCTGTATTTTTTCATTAGTCTTTCAAGCACTGGAAAGCTTTAGAGAACTCATACCATATCGTAGAATGTGGTTTCAGTGTGATAAAAAGCTACTAGATTATAAACAAGTGTGTGCTCTTGGACATACTGAATATTTGTGGAATATCAACAGGTGTGCTTATTTCTGGCGATGTATCATGCCTTCCATTAAAAAGAATCCTTCATCTTTCAGCTTATATAGCATCTATTTCCCCAGCTGAGTCATTAAGTTATTGGCCCTTAACATCCAGAATAATGGCTTTGTGACTCTGATTGTAGTTTGTTCCCTCAAGTGTTTTTTTCCCAGACATATTTCTTCTGTTTGAAATGTCATCCCTAGAGAAAGTAGGTTGAAAAAAGATGTAATAGGTATATGAAATGGTTCTTGTACTGTTATTATCTTACTCATTTCAAATCCAATTTCATATTTATTAGACACTAATTTGTAATTATTTGGCAGTGCTCTAAAACTCTCTTCATATTTTCATTCTGTTTCTTTCATAATATGAAAACAAAAATAATATTTAAATATGAACAGAATCTCTTCTAAGTGATGCTTCCTGCCTGTGGCATCTGAAGTTTGGATCTGCTTGTTTTCCCTATGACAGGGCCACTAGTGTAATATAAAGCCTGAAATGAGACTATTCAGTACTCCAAACAAGCACATGACACTTGCTTGAATCATTTTTCACTGTTTCTCATTGCAGGTGCTATTGGGTCTGTAGGTGGGACCTCTCTTCCTTGCACAGAAAATGCCAGCAAACGACAGGTGGTCAGTGCCCTGCGCGCCGGGTGGTGCGTGCCCGCCGGTCCCCCAGGCGCCCTGGCCCCCAGCGGCCTCCGCTCACGTTCAGTCACCCCGGGGCAGGGGCTCGGCTCCATTTCCTCACTCTGCGACCCGTTCCGTCCGCAGTACTCCTTACAGCCGGGGCCAGTAAAGCAGTTGCTTCTCATTATTTTCTTTCTCCTCGACTGTCCGCCCTCACCACTCTAGCCAGATTACCTCTGTGAGTGACAGAACTCTGCTCAGAGTATTTCAGTGGTTTCAGTTTCTGTATTGATTTTCCAAGGCTGCTGTCAGACATGGTGGCTTAAAGCAACAAAAATTAATTCTCCCACAGTGCCGGGTGCCGGAAATCCGCGACTGAGGGTTTAGCACCGCCAGGTGCTTCTGGGGCTCCAGGGAGAGACCGGCCTGAGCCTTCTCCTAGTCTCTGGGGACGGGCACGAACCCTAGGTGTCCCCCGGCTCGCAGACACGTCGCTGCGTCTCTGCCTCCATCTTCATGGCACTTCGGTGTTTCTCTGTGCTCTTTTCTGTCCCCTTTGAGGACACTCTCCCCAGGTTTGGGGCCCACCCAAATCCAGTATGCTCACAACTCGTTCTTTACCTTAATTACAGCTGCAAAGACCCTGTTTCCAAATCAGGTCACACTCTGAGGCTCCAGGGACGGGGTTCCCGTCCAGTCCACGGTGGCGCCCTGTTTCCGAGCGGGAGTCTGCGGTTCTCATCGGGCATTAGGAGGCGCCTGTGGTCGGGAACGGCCCTGCTCCTGGGACTCCTGTCTACCCGTCTCCTTGCACTCACTGAGTCTGGACCTGGGCACTGGCCAGACGTCTTTCCACGAAATGTTCAAGCCTCACAGGTACCGCTGTTTTGCTGAAAATCCCCCTTTTCCTGTCCTACCATTTTTCTACATAAACTTCCAGTCTTGGGTTAAAAATCCACTTCCTAATTATTGGATAAGACTGTGGAGAGCAGCTGCCCCTCTATCATATTTCCAGGACACACACCAATCAGCCTGTCGCCTGGCACTGTGTCGGACACTGGGACCAACAGCAAATGGACTGGAGTTGATTCCAAGGCTCACAGCAGGATCATGTCACCACATGTCTGTAGACCATTACACATGCTCCGTGCTAATTAGTTAATGAACTGATAAATGCTAGTTAAGTCTTAGTTGCCTTTCCTAAATGGCATGCAAAGTGTTTTATCAATTTATTTGTGCACGACTAGTAAAGAGCCACTGCTGTAGTAATTCTACATTGAAATGCTTGTTTTGTGTCTTTATTCATGATTTGGTTGCCTTTCTGAGAACATTTTATTTACACAAAAATAGTACTCTATTTTCAAGAACCGACTTTAAAAATCAGGCCTATTATAGAGTAGCATCATCTCTGCCTTACAAATATTAATACTGTTTGGCATAAGCTTCAAACTTATAAAATTAAATGGAGACAAACATGGGCTCTACATAATAACAATCCCAGCATCTTAAAAGAATCAGTGGAAATTACTGATTTCACTGGATTTGGGTAAAAGTTGAGGGGAGGGGTTTATTTAACCCCCAAAATTCCTTAATCCCATAGAATGACCTCCAGATCACCAAGCTGACCCCCACAGGGGCCAGCAGACTTGGCAATCCCATAAACCAGACAGAAATTCTAAATTTGAGTAATCCCTGATGTAAATGTGAAATTGATCTTGTCCACCAGGATGCTAATATTTAAGGGTAGGCCAAGTATTTTCTGAAAATGCCTCCTTCATCAGATTATCAGAAATAATCGCTTTGTACTTTGGTGATGACATCAGAGATGGAAAGGACTGGTAGTGGTGAATCTCTGAATATTTATAAATATTCATGTAACACAGTAGAAATCTGGGTGCTGACCGTATAATGTCTTTTATATTTATTTGATGAAATTTATATAAGAATTCAAGATAAAAGTTTAAATTTTTTTGAAGTTAAAACAAGGTAAAAATGTGTGCTTTTTCATTTTTGGTCCTAGGAAATTGGATGAGTCCATCACATATGTTTTGAATGAGCTAGTCCAGCTTTTCATACTTCACAATGGCTTATAATATGCTTATAAATATGGCTTTTAAATTAAAAAACTTAAAGAAGTGTTGGATTATTTTGGATCGAGGAAGAATTGTAGAAATGAGCACAACATGTACAGTAATATTTCACTTATTGAAATATAATCCTTGGCTTTAAGGAACATAAATAAGGGTTCAATACAGTGCACAGCATGGAGCAAGGTTTACAAAATAACATTTAGTTTTAAAAAGTTTATGAATGAGCAACAGGTAAACTACTTGTTGAAGTCAACATCTAATATTTGAACTTTAGAGTTAATTCAGTTGATTAAAATGGAATTGAAGAAAGATGAAATGTGATTTTCTACCTTCATTTCACAATTTTTTGAGAAGGACTGAATTGAGGGCCAGTGAATGGAAATAAGCTGCATGGACGGGATAGGGAAGTCTGAGGCTCTGACTTTCTGATAATAAAAGAATGAGATAATTAGGAGTTTGATAGTTAGATAATTAGGAGTTTCTGACATAAGGAGTTTGGGCTATGCATGGATCACTTGAAGAGGAATTTAAATATGTGATCTCATTTCTGTTTGGGAAAGAAGGAAATGTCATTTTTATCAGATCCCTTATTTTTATTTTTTTATTATTAAAGTATCATTAATATACAATCTTATGACAGTTTCACGTTCACATAACAGTGATTCCACATTCACTCATATTGTCAATTCCTCACCCCCTCCAATTGTGGTCACTGTCTATCAATATAGTAAGATGCTATAGGGTCATTGATTGTATTCTCTGTGTTGTACTACCATCCCTGTGGCCTATCTATATAGTGATTAAAAATTAGAGTGCCCCTTAATTCCCTTCTCCCTCCTCATCCACCCTCCCCAAACCCTTCCCTTTGGTAACCACTCGTCCCATCTTGGTGTCTGTGACTCTACTGCTATTTTGTTTCTCCTGTTTTGCTTTTGTTTTTTTTACTCCACAAATGAGTGAAACATATGGTATTTGTCTTTCTCCATCTGGCTTATTTCACTGAGCATAATACTCTCCACCTCCATCCATGTTGTTGCAAATGGCAGGATTTCTTTACTTTTAATGGCCGAATAATATTCCACTGTGTATGTACCACTTATTTTTTATCCATTCATCTATTGAGGGACTCTTAGGTTGCTTCCATATCTTGGCCGTTGTAAGTAGTGCAGTAATAAAGATATAGGGGTGCATATGTCTTTTTAAATCAGGGATCTTGCTTTCTATGGTTAAATTCCTAGGAGTGAAATTACTGGAGCAAATGGTATTTCTATTTTGAGTTTTCTGAGAAGCCTCCATATTGCTTTCCTTAATGGTCAAAACTAATTTACATTCCCACCAACGGTGTAGGAGGGTTCCCCTTTCTCTGCATTCCTGACCAGCATTTGTTGTTCCTTGTCTTACAGATGTTGGCCATCTTAACTGGTGTGAGGTGATATCTCTTTGTGGTTTTAATTTGCATTTCTATGATGATTAGTGATGTTGGCCATCTGTATTTCTTCTTTGAAGAAGTGTCTGTTCAGATCTTCTGCCAATTTTTTAATCAGGTTATTTGTTTTTTGGGTGTTGAAGCATATGAGTTCTTTATATATTTTGGATGTTAACCCCTTATCAGATAAATCTTTGACAGATGTATTCCCCCATACTGTAGGATGCCTTTTTGTTCTGCCTATGGTGTCCTTGGCTGTACAGAAGCTTTTTAGCTTGATGTAGTCCCACTTGTTCACTTTTTTATTTTGTTTTCCTTGGCCAAGGAGATATGTTCAAGAAAAAGTTGCTCATGTTTACGTTTTTGCCCATGTTTTCTTCTAAGAGTTTTATAGTTTCATGACTTACATTAAAGTCTTTGATACATTCAAGTTTACTTTTGTGTATGGAGTTAGGTAGTAATCCAGTTTAATTCTCTTACATGTAGTTTTCCAGTTTTTCCAACACCAGTGGAGAGGCTGTCATTTCCCCATTGTATACCCATGCTCCTTTTCTGTATATTAATTGGCCATATATGGGTATGTTTATATCTGGGTTTTCTATTCTGTTCCATTGATCTATGGGTCTGTTCTTGTGCCAGTACCAAATTGTTTTGATTACTGTGGCTTTGTAGTAGAGCTTGAAGTCAGAGAGCATAATCCCTCCAGCTTTGTTTTTCCTGCTCAGGATTGCTTTGGCTATTTGGGGTCTTTTGTGGTTCCATATGAATTTTAGAACTATTTGCTCTAGTTTGTTGAAGAATGCCATTGGTATTTTGACAGGGATTGCATTGAATCTGTAGATTGCTATAGGCAGGATAGCCATTTGACAATATTAATTCTTTCTATCCATGAGCATGGGATAGATTTCCATTTGTTTGTTTTTTCTCTAATTTCTCTTATGAGTGTCTTGTAGTTTTCAGAGTAAAGGTCTTTCACTTCCTTGGTTAAGTTTATTCCTATGTATTTTATTTTTTATTAATGCAATTGTAAACTGAGTTATTTTCCTGATCTCTCTTCCTGCTAGTTCATTGTTAATATATAGGAGTGCAACAGATTTCTGAGTATTAATTAATGTTTTATCCTGCAACTTTGCTTAATTCAGTTATTAGTTCTAATAGTGTATTGGTAGAGTCTTTAGGGTTTTCTGTGCATTACATCATGTTGTCTACAAACAGTGACACTTTAACTTCTTTCTTACTGATTTGGATGCTCTTTTTCTCTTGTGTTGTCTGATTGCCATGGGTAGGACCTCCAGTACTATGGTGAATAAAAGTAGTGAGAGTGGGCATCCTTGTCTTGTTCCCAATCTTAGAGAAAAAGTATTCAGCTTTTCTCTGTTAAGTATGATGTTGGCTATGGGTTTGTCATATATGGCTTTTATTATGTTGAGGTACTTGCCCTCTATATCCATTTTGTTGAGAGTTTTTATCATGAATATATGTTGAATTTTGTCAAATGCTTTTTCAGCATCTATAGAGATGATCATGTGATTTCTGTCCTTCTTTTTGTTGATGTAGTGGATGATGTTAATGGATTAATGAATATTGTACCATTTTTGCATCCCTTGAATAAATCCCACTTGGTCATGATGGATGATCTTTTTGTTGTATTTTTGAGTTCAGTTTGCTAATACTTTGTTGAGTGTTTTTGCATCTATGTTTATCAGGGATATTGGTCTGTAATTTCTTTTTTTGTGGTGTTTTTGTCTATTTTTGGTAATTAGAGTAATGCTGGCCTCATAGAATGAGTTTGGAAGTATTCCCTCCTCTCCAACTTTTTGGAAATCTTTAAGGAAGATAGGGATTAGGTCTTCTTTAAATGGTTAATAAAATTCAGCAGTGAAGCCATCTGGTGCAGCAGTTTTGTTCTTATGTAATTTTTTGGTTACCAATTCAATTTCACTGCTGGTAATTGGTCTGTTCAGGTTTTCTGTTTCTTCCTGGGTCAGTCTTGGGAGGTTGTATTTTTCTAGAAATTTTTCCATTAGGTTATCCAGTTTGGTAGCACATAATTTTTCATAGTATTCGCTAATAATTCTTTGTATTTCTGTAGTGTCTATAGTGATTTTTCCTTTCTCATTTCTGATTCTGTTTATGTGTGTAGACTCTCTTTTTTTTTTGATAAGTCTGGCTAGGGGTTTATCTATTTTGTGTATTTTCTCAAAGAACCAGCTCCTGTTTTCATTGATTCTATTGTTTTAATCTTAATTTTATTTATTTCTGCTCTGATTTTGTTATGTACCTCCTTCTACTGATTTTGGGCCTCATTTCTTCTTTTTCTAGTTTCACTAGTTATAAGTTTAGACTGTTCATTTGGGGTTCTTTTTTTTTGAAGTACACCTGTATTGCAATCTACTTTGCTGTTGAGTTGTTTCATTTGTCTCCATATATTGCTTGATCTCTATTTTTATTTGGTCATTGATCCATTGATTATTTAGGAGCATGTTGTTGAGACTCCATGTGTTTGTGGGCTTTTTTTTTCTTTGTGTAATTTATTTCTAGTTTCATACCATGGTGGTATGAGGAGCTGCTTAATGTAATTTCCATCTTTTTTAATTTTTTGAGGCTCTTTCTGTGGTCTAGTATGAGATATGTTCTGGAAAACGTTCCATGTACACTTGAGAAGAATATCTATCCTGCTGCTTTTGGGTAGAGTGTTCTGTAGATGTTTGTTAGGTCCATCTGTTCTAATATGTTGTTTAGTGCCTCTGTCTCCTTATTTTCTGTCTGGTTGGTCTGTCCTTTGGAGTGAGTGGTGTGTTGAAATCTCCTAAATGAATATGTTGCAGTCTATTTCCCCCTTCAATTCTGTTGGTAGTTTTGTTACATATGTATGTGCTCCTATGCTGGGTGCCTAGATATTTATAATGGTTATGTCCTCTTGTTGGGCTGACCCCTTTATCATTATGTAATATCTTTCTTTGTTTCTTGTTACTTTGTTTTCAAATCTGTTTTGTCTGGTATAAGTACTGCTACTGCTGCTTTTTTCTCCCTATTAGTTGCATGAAATATCTTTTTCCATCCCTTTACTTTTAGGCTGTGTATGTCTTTGGGTCTGAAATGAGTCTCTTCTTGTCTGCATATAGACAGGTATTGTTTCCTTATCCATTCTGTAATTCTGTGTCTTTTGATTGGTATGTTCAATCCATTTGCATTTAAGGTGATTATTGATAGATATGTACTTTTTGCCATTGTAGACTTTACATTTGTGGTTACCAGAAGATCAAGGGCAGCTTCCTTACTATCTAGCAGTCCATTTTAAATTGCTGATTACTCTATTTCATACACAATCTAAAAGTAGCTTTTTTTTCCTGTCTTCTTCTTATTCCTCCTCCTCCACATTTAATATATGAGGTGTCATGTTCTGCACATTTTGTGTATCCCTTGATTGGTTTTGTGAGTAGTTGATTTAATTTTGTACTTGCTTGTTAATTAATTAGTCTAGTACTTTTAACTGTGGGTTTATTTTCTCTGGTGACAGCTATTTAGCCTTAGGAGCATTTCTGTCTAGAGCAGTTCCTTTAAAATATCCTGTAGGGCTGGCTTAGTGGTGCTGAATTCTTTCAGCTTTTGTTTATCTGAAAATTGTTTAATTCCTGCTTCAAATTTAAATGATAATCTTGCCAGGTAGATATTCTTGGTTTGAGGCCCTTCTGTTTCATTGCATTAAATATTTCATGCCACTCTCTTTTGGCCTGTAAAGTAACTGTTGAGAAGTCTGCTGATAGCCTGAAGGGGTTTCCTTTATAAGTAATCTTTTTTCTCTCTCTGGCTGATTTCAATGCTGTCTCCTTGTCTTTTGCCATTTAAATTATTGTATGTCTTGGTGTTGTCTTCCTGTGGTTCCTTTTCTTAGGGATCTCTGCTGTTTCATGACTTGAGTGTCTATTTCCTTTGCTAGTTTAAGGAAATTTTCAATAATTATTCCTTCTGAGAGACTTTCTTTCCCTTTGTCTCACTCTTCTTCTGGTACTCCTACAATGCAAATATTGTTGTTTGGTTTTGTCACACAGCTCTCTTGTTATTCTTTTATTCCTAGAGATCCTTTCTTTTCTGTTTTCTGTCCTCATTGTTTCTTTGCTCCCTGATTTCCAGATCATTTACAACTTCTTCAACATGTGAGAGCCTGCTATTTATTCCCTCCATTGTATTTTTTTATTTCAGATACTGTATTCTTCACCTCTGAGTGACTTTTGATGGCTTTATATCTTTTTGTTGAGCTCTTCCTTGGAATCTTGAATATTTTTACGTAGATCCTTGAGCATGTTTATGACTTTAACTTTGAAGTCTTTATCAAAATGATTGTTGATTTCATTTTTACTCAGCCTCCTTTCTGGTGTTTTGTCTTGCCATTTTGTTTGGATCAAATTCCTGTGCCTCTTTATTTTATTTTATTATTATTTTTTTTAGTATTTACTATGGAATTATAGCTTTGTGTAGGGGGCATCCTTTAGTGCCCAGAAGAACGATTTCCAGTGCAGGAGCCCCAGCTATTTGTGTGCGGTGCGTGGGTCACCTTTCTGGCTTGTAGTGATCTGATTTTGGGTGGGCTGTGTGGGCCAACAGCTGATAGTGTGAGCTGGGAGAATATTTGGGGCTGTGCCATTGGAGTTGCTGTGGGTAGAACCCCTCCCATTGCTGCCTCCAGCAATGCCAGGGGCCGCAGATGAGGGGGACAGGTGTCTGCTGGGAGGAAGTTGCTCCCGGAACTGGCTGCCTGCAGTACTTCCCCAGCTTGGCTGAGGCAGGGCTGAGAAAGCTGGGAGGGTCTCCCTCTGCCTTCCTGGGAGCAATGTATGGTTCCACTGCCAGGCAGCAGGGCAGGCAGCACAGGGATGAGCCTTGGGGCTTGCATTGCCAGGCTGGCAGATGAAAAGTCTGAAGCTCCTGAGATTTCCTAAACTTTTGGACTGAGGGTGGGCTGGAGGGGTATTGTCTGCCTGCTCTTTCTCCTGAACAGAGCCCTGTGTAGTCTGCCCTTCTGGCGCCCCACTCGCTGCTGGGAAGTCTTTCAAAGTGCCTGCTTTTCTTCTGTCTTGGGGGTCCAGCAGAGCGTGCCTGTCCTCAAGCGGCTGGAATCTCAGCCTCCCTGAATGTTCTTCCTGTGTCTGTTGTCCAGCCCAACCAATCACCAGAGTGTCATGTAATGTGGTCCCTGTTCCCAGAGCAGATCTCCAGGCCCAGGTGTTCAGGGTCCTGGGCTCCTACGCTCTCCCTGTTTAGTTCCTCTTCATCCCGCCTTGTGGGCCGGGGTGAGAGGAGGGTTTGGGTCCCTTGGGATCACAGCTTTGCCACTTTACTCTTTTCTGTGAGGTTTCCTCTTCTTCCCCATATATAGGTAGTCACCTCTGCTGTCTTCAGGTCACTTTCAGGTTTAGTTGTGTTTGCTATATTTTCATGTTCTGTGTGATTTGGGGAGGAGGTTTCTGCCTTGCCTTCTCACATTGCCATCTTCTTCCATCAGATCCCTTATTAATGCTTATCCCATACTCATACCAGAGGAAGATGCCATTATTTAGTCAAGGTGCTACCATTCCCCAACTTTCACTCCCAAGCCTACCTGAATTAACTCTGGATGGAAATCTGAATGTGCCTTTTGGTCATTGGCATTCAACCTTGCACTTGATATGGATACAATTTATGATACGATATTAGGATACAATGTCACCCGAAGTGGCAGGAATTTTAGAGAAGACATTGTATTAACTTTAATTTCATGATGATTTTTTTCTGAGGTACATGAACACTAAGCATTTTCAAATTTATAATTGGGAAATTTTAGGACAAGAAGATTTATTATACATTTCCCAATAGTGAGTAATTATGAATGAATTATTCATCTTGGTTTGGTTCCAAATGAGACTCACCTACAATCTAGTGAAGTATTCTTGAACATGTCTTAATGAAACATATATTTTGAAGTTCTGTAGTCTATAAAACATAATGCCAATACAATATTAATGATTTTAGATTGACTTATAAGTTTGTGGAAAGCTGTTCACTGAAATACAAGCCTGGTATTTTTCTTAAATTTCTGTAGTGGAATATTACAGAACTTTGATATGTAACAGAAAAAAAATTTTTAGGTACAAGACTATTTCAAAACCTCATTGCTTTTAAGCAAGAGGTACGTTATTTTTACAGTTTTGTGGGTCGGCTGGTTTTGTGGCTGCTGTTGAGGTCGGTCTGGGATGGTTCGGCCGGATTGCCTAGGGTGGCCTGAGACTTAGACCTTTCTTGACAGGATGCTTCCTTCCTGAGGAGGCAGCCCAGGTTTGTTCACGTGGTGGCAGAGGAGGTTGAGCATGAAGGGTCACCTTGTGAGCACTTGGCAAGCCTCAGCTTGTGTCCTGTTTGTTAATGTCCCTTTGTCCAAAGCTATGCTTATGGCCATACCCAGTTTCTTAAAAAAAATGAACAAAACTACTTCCAGGGCCACACCTTGGTTTTTGGCAGCGTATTTCCAATTTCGGCCTCTGCCTTCACACAGCCATTGTCCCTGTGTACACTGTGTCCAGGTTTTTCTCTTCTTATAAGGACACCAGTCATGTTGGATTAAGAGCTACCTGAACCATCCAGAATAACCTCATCTTAACCTGATTATATCTGCAAATATCTTGTTTCCAAATACGGTCACATTTACAGGAAACGAGAGGTGAGGGGGACACTTCTCAGCCCATAACAGGACCAAAGGGGGAACGACACTAAAAACCTTATTGCTTTTGCTTGATTAGTTATTTTAAACACTCAGTGAATAACAATATCTATTATTATTATTACTATTATTATACAAAATATGTATATGGTTCTTATGATGCACCCAGGCCTGCTGTAAATGCTTTACAATCATTAATTCATTTATTGAACTTCAGTGAGAATCCAAGAGTCTTATCCTGAAGTGATAATATATCAATAAGCTGATTCTGTTATAGATTTTTAAAAGACATTCTTAGAATTAGACATTTTGTTTTTCTAACTTTATCTTTTCTATTTGAATTGTGACATGCATGCTAAAAGTCTTTAATGCCTATGAAGTTTTGACTTGCAAAACATACTGGTAATTAAAAAATTTCTCAGTAGGCTTATTGAACTTTTGTGTTTATTCATTGGTAGGGACCAGTTTCAAATACCATTACCAATGAAACCAGGCCTGCCGTAGCAGATAAAGGCAACCACTTACTACCTACACTTCATTTGCAGCTCCTATTAATACTGACATCTGCTTGAGTCTTAATTACCACATTTCCACAACTGCTCCCTTGTCACAATTTCCCCCAATTCACTGTAGCATAAACACAAAGTGAAAAATCTCTTTCCGGGTAATTATAAGGTTGTTGATAAGTGACATACAAACGCAGAATAATTTGCCACATATTGAACATGGGCTGGTTATTTCTGAATTTGACTTTTGCCTTTTGACCAAAACAGTTAAAATACTATACCATAAGCAAGTATTTAAACTGTACTCCTAAGAGCAAAAGTATATATTAATACCCAATTATAGGAAATAATGATTTCAATATACATTTAGGTAATGTCATTAATAAAATATTTTCTTTAATAGGTAGATTAGAGATAAATAACCTTTTAAATTTGTGATACCCTAAGGAAGAATGAAAAATTATTGAAAAATTATATAATTTTTGCAACAATTGTTCATTCATCATTTTCAGTAGCAGCACAATCCTGTATATTATTATGGTCATAATAGTGACTTCCTCAATAACTTTCTTAATGACACTTTAAAGCTGCATAAATAGTCCCTTATTGCAAGATTGCCATGTGTATTTTCTTGTGGGCTTCACACTATCACCTGAGTCCATTACTGCCAGTGGTGTTTCCTTGGTAACTGGTTAGCGTGTTTATACTCTGTGGACAGGGGCTCTGGGTGGAAATGCCAGCAGTGGTCCCTGGTCCCATCTGTCACACGCACTGATAATCACTACCATGGACGATAGACTCTGTGCTAAATGGTGTGCGTACGTTATTCCATTTATTCTTCTCAATAACTCTGTACTGTAGGGATTACTATTATCTCTTTGGGGACAGTGAGGCTCAGTGAATAATTTTCTAGAAGTCACACCAGTAGTACTTATGACTCTGGGATTAACATGCACAGTGTCTGACTCCAGAATATGTCTTCTTACCTATTATGCTATGCTGTACCTATCTTACTGGTTCTGCCCCCAAACAATTACTATGTGGCTATTACATACTCATCTCTGAGCCTGTTGCTGAATGGTGTAAAAAAGAAGTAAGTGTTGGCACCCTTTAGGGAATAAGTGAAACTATTAAAATAAACTAGACAAGAGTAGATAAGAAAATGCGCTGATCATTGTGTCCTGGAAAATGTATTCAGGCGTGCAAGCTGATGTGCAGCTCGTTTTTCACTGAATTAGAACTTGAAAGACAGACCAGAGAAAATAAAAGGCAAAAAAAGGCCTTCTGTGTGGGCAGGGGCGGGGCCTGACGAGAGCGAGGGCGGGCAAACGGGAACTGTGGGGATGAAAGGCACCCTTCAGAAGAGGGTTGACCTATGTTCAGGCAATGCATTTATCACTTTCAGTCTTCACTTTTGAAATATAGGAAACCTAATAATAGAACACAGTATTATTAGTAATTATAATTATGATGCCTCAGGTATTTTTGGAAAACAGTTCAAATTATCAAACTATTAAGTTCTTTAGAGACTGAATGAAGTTCATAAGCCATCACTTGACTTATGCACAAAGTTTATTTTGAGCATAAAAATAGCAAATTTTTAACAAACACCTATATAATGGGTTTAATAGAAAATTAGTATTACATAATTTTCACTGATGGGCTGCCCACAGAAGATGGAAATTAGAGGCAAGAGCATATGTGGTAAAGTCAAATTTTATAAACCAGTTTATTTTTAAATGTATATATGTGTTGGTCGCACAGAATCACTCCCAAGCCATGATCTTCCTGTGGCTTCACTACTTGCACATGTTGCTCCAGGGTTTCTAGGAGAGGAAGGGGAAGGTTTGTGCACTTGGCTATTCAACCTATTCAACAGCTTAGCTCAGAGGCAATTCATACCATATCTCACAGCTATTTCACCCAAACCAGTCACTTGACAAGTGGCTAAACTGGCCCTACCTAACTACAAGGGGGTTAAGTTGTAGAGTCTGTGGACATTCAGGGATCAGTGAGGATCTCTGCTACATCACAGAGTGCTGATTTTACAGAACCCTCATAAAGCATGTAGTGGTTCTCATGCAAAATTACATTTGGGTTAGTTGTTTGAAAATTAAATGCAATTCTGCATGTTGGGTCCATTTAACACTTAATATGCTAACAAACAGTAATGTTTCAAGAAGAGTATATAACATGCACCATTTCTCAAACTTACTATGCTGTACACTGTTTTGGTAGCAGGAAGTGATAACTGTATTAGCATGAGTCTGCATTCTCAGGGTTTTGCCGGGCACGAGATGTGTGGGTATTCTCTATAGTAAATGTAGCTTATTTAGGACAGACTTCAACAGCACAAATCCATGGGATGTGGGCCGTACCAGAATGAAGGGTTAGGATGTGGGAATATCTCATCCATAACATGGCAGTGGCAGCCCCAGGAGCAACCTTCTTCCCTGAAGAACTCATGAAAAATACTTGTGAGGGAAGTCACGGTTACCCACGCCCATACCCAGAGTATGTGATCCGGCCAAGCAGAAGTGCTCTACCACCTTGCCCCTCTGCTCTCACCTCTTCCCATCACGTCCCAAACTGCAGCTGCAAACTAAAGAGACAGGAGAGAGGGAGAGAGAGCAAAAGCCAGTTGCAATTCCTTTTCCGAATTAAAACAGCTGTGCCTCAGGACTCCAGGCATCCAGAGGAGGGAGGGCAAGTCTTCACTTTAAATAGCATTGGAAGCCGGGTGATCAGTACGCTGGATTTGTTAGTATATCCAGGCTCTGTGTTGTGATTTAAGGTGGTTGCAGAACAATTTATTACTTGTTCTACAACAAGTTAATTATGTGCCCAACTTCCCATGGAATTTCTACCCTAATGCATAAATATTAAAGAAGAAAGGGGAGTGTATCAGTTTGCTTGGGCTGCCGTAACCAAGGGCTACAGACCAGGCAGCTTGAGCAGCAGGACCTCGACCTCTCCAGCTGTGGAGGCGGGAAGCCCGAGATCCAGGCGTCGGCAGGCTGGTTCCCTCTGGGGTCTCACTCTGGCTTGTAGGCGGCCGCCTTCTGCCTGAGTTTTCCCATGGTGTCCCCCTGTGTGTGTCTGCATCCTAATTTCCTTTTCTTATGAAAACAGCGATAGTACTGGATTAGGGCCACCCTGGGGACCTCTTTTTACCTTAATTAAAGACCCCACCTCCAAATCCAGTCACATCGTGAAGTGCCGGAGTGAAGACTTCAACATAGGAATTTTGATTGCACACACCTCAGCCCATTAACAGGGAAAAGGCTGTAATTTTATCATGAGTCACATACAGTGCATCTGTTGCATATTGGTAAACTTTCTGGTATTAAACTACTTTTCGTTTCCTGAAGTAAACTCAGGTTGGTCATTAAATATACCTGTTATAATAGATTCCATGACTCTAATACAATTTTTAAAAATCTGTATTCATGAGACAGATTAGACTCTTGGAAATTACTGTAAGAAATTGATACTTTTCCTAGAAAATAATTTGAGTCTAAGGAAATGAATTATTATTTGGAAAAATATGCACTTGAACTTAAAAACATAATTAACATAAAACATTGAAAAATGATTACCTGTTCACTATTTTTTAAGTGACTATGTAATTAGTCATATGCGATAATTATTAATATTTGCTGGTACCACATCCCCCAGATCTCCCTGGTTAAAAAGCATTATCTAAGCTTTATTTATCTAAGCAAATTCTGCGGGGTTCCGATTGCGGGTCTCCTTTGTGGCTCTCCGCCAAGAACTGGCTCAGAGATTCAGGCCCCATTCCTTCTGTAGCCCAGTATCATCAGGCCGTTGGGGAGCAGAGAAGGACATGTGTGGGGAGACACAGCCGCTCTCCCCTGCTTCCGTGGCAGGCCACCTGCCCAGCTCACACTCCACATACGAGACAGGTCACATCTTCACAGCATAGCCATTCAGCTGCACGTCGAGAGAAGGAAACAAGCTTCCTGGGCGCTGAGGTGGTCTCTGCCACAGATGGATTCACAGTTGAGTTTTAGCCAAACTCTAAAAACTGTTAATTACAATGTTTTCTAAATTACTCCAAGTCAGGAAATCAAACCAAAACAAAACTTTTTTTCAAGTCCCCAGAGTTGTTCTGACAATGGAGGATAACTTTAATTGTAACTTAATTCAATAATATTATCATGACTTCTGTAGCATAGACATAAAAAAAGACATAAAACCAAAAAGTATTTCCCAGCTGTTTCATGTTGCAAAATGGTGGGCGGTTCCTTGGCTTGGAAAACAACCTCTGGAATACATATGAAATCAAAATAAAAGATCTTTTCATTGAAATATAGTTATAATGTACATCTTTTAATATTTAACACTGAGGGAGAAGGTATGGTATGATAAAAAATGTGTCAGTTTTAGAATCAAGTACATCTTTAAACTTCTGCTCTATCACTTCTCAATTTTTTTGCATCAGGCAGGCCACTTGAGCTTACTTTGCCTAGATTTCCACAACTTTAAAATGGAAATAACTGTAAGAATATCACAAGGTTTGTATATGGTTCAAGTGGCAGAATATCTGAATTGTACCTGGATCAATTGCATGTTATACTGTGCCCACCCACATAAAAGGCAGTATTTATTAAAATCACTAACCTCTTTAACACTGTATCAAATAATTTACCTGAGGTGTTTTTCCATTCTGTAATCTTCAAGACCTTAGCATAAAAAGTATTGTAAATTCATACTTTGAGGATAAGTATTTCTCCTGCTGCCCTTTTCAAACTACATCACAGTGATACACAAAATATAAAAGAAAAAAT
>JAVSCE010013112.1:0-76001 GCA_032199065.1 Smutsia gigantea
TTCTTTATCTTTTGCTACTTTCTTCGTTTTGAAGTCTATTTTGTCTGATACAAGTACTGCAACACCTGCTTTTTTCTCTTTGTTGTTTGCATGAAATATCTTTTTCCATCCCTTCACTTTTAGTCTGTGTATATCTTTGGATTTGAGGTGAGTCTCTTGTAAGCAGCATATAGGTGGGTCTTGCTTTTTTATCTATTCTGCTACTTTGTGTCTTTTGATTGGTGCATTCAGTCCATTTACATTTAGGGTGATTATCGATAGATATGTACTTATTGCCATCGCTGGCTTTAGATTCGTCGTTAACAAAGGTTCAAGGGTTGCTTCTTTATTATCTGACAATCTAACTTAACTTTCTTGTGAAGTTATTGTAAACACAGTTTGATGTTTCTTTATTTCTCTCCCTTCTTATTCTTCCTCCTCCATTCTTTATATACTAGGTGTTTTATTCTTTGCCTTTAGTTAGTATTTGGATGGTCTGCTTTCTTTGCTATGATTTTATTTTCTCTGGTGACATCTTTTTAGCCTTAGGAGTGCTTCCCTCTAGAGCAGTCCGTTTAATATATCCTGTAGTGGTGGTTTATGAGAGGCAAACTCTCTCAACTTTCGCTTGTCTGGATATTGTTTAATCCGTCCATCATATTTAAATGATAATCGTGCTGGATACAATGTTCTTGGTTCGAGGCCCTTCTGTTTCATTATGTTAAATATATCATGCCATTCTCTTCTGGCCTGTAAGGTTTCTGTTGAGAAGTCTGATGATAGTCTGATGGGTTTTCCTTGTAGGTGATCTTTTTTCTCTCTCTAGCTGCCTTTAATACCCTGTCTTTATTTTTGATCTTTGCCATCTTAATTATTATGTGTCTTGGTGTTGTCTTCCTTGGGTCCCTTGTGTTGGGAGATCTATGAGCTTCGGTGGACTGCGAGACTACTTCCTTCCCCAGCGAGGAAAAGTTTTCAGCAATTATTTCTTCAAAGACACTTTCTATCCCTTTTTCTCTCTCTTCTTCCTCTGGTACTCCTATAATGCGAATATTGTTCCGTTTGGATTGGTCACAGTTCTCTTAATATTCTTTCATTCCTAGAAATCCTTTTATCTCTCTCTGCCTCAGCTGCTCTGTACCCCTGTTCTCTGTTTTCTATTCCATTAACAGTCTCTCGCATCTCATCCATTCTGCTGTTAAGCCCGTCGATCGCTTGTCTGATTTCTGTATTGTCTTTCCTCAGTTCCCTCACTTCCTCCCTCAGCTCTTGCACATTTCTCTGTAGGTCCATCAGCATGGTTATGACTTTTATTCTAAATTCTTTTCAGGGAGGCTGTGCATTTCCATCCCTTCAGACTCCCTCTCTGGGGTTGTCTGGTTGATTTTGGTCTGAACCATATTCCTCTGTCTTTTCATGGTTGTATAATTTGGTCACTGATAGTTGCCACGTATGTCAGCTGGGCTCTTTAAGACTTTAAAAAGAGAAGAGAAAAAAGAAAAAAAAGAAAGAAAGAAAGAAAAAAAGAAAAAAAGAAAGAAAAGAAAAAACAAAAACAAAACAAAAAACAAAACAAAACAAAAAAAACAAAAAAAAATGCCCACCAGACGTAGATTCTGTGGGAATGCTCTAGGTGGCGCTATTGCCCCACTATTCCACAGCTGTGACTGTGCCGCTCCGCAGGGCCCTTTATCGCTCTGGCAGGCGTGGGAACGAATAGGAGGCTGTTGATCTCAGTGAAAAGTGTTAAGTATGGCTACGCTTCCTCAGTCGCCAGCTAAGGTGTCTGAAACTCCCCAGGACTCCCAGCCTGGTGGGCTGAGTGTGCTGGGGCGATCCGGCTCCTCCGCTGGGCTCCTGTCTCTTTAAGACCGCTGAAGAAAGTGCGCGCTTTTTTTTTTTTTTCCTTCCCGGGAGCCGGCTGCAAGCACCCTGGCGCGTTCCCCGCTCAGATCCTGCCCTCTGTCTCTCCAATCTCCGCTGCACTGCGCAATGTGGGTCAGCGCTCCCCGCGCAGATCCCCGGGGCTGGCTACTTCGCGGGGTGCACTTCCACTCCCTCCCGGCTCTGAATCCTCTCCTCCCGCCCGTGCGCTGGGGTGGGGGAGGGCTCGGGTCCCGCCGGGTCGCGGCTCCGTATCTTACCCGCCTTTTGGGGTGCCGAGTCCTCTCGGGTGTAGCTGCACGCTGTGCACTTTCCTGTGTATTCTCGTCTCTCTTTTAGGAATAGATGTATTTTCTGTGTTTTCGTAGATAAATATAGTGTTGGGAGGAGATTTCTGCCGCCCTGCTCACACCGCCATCTTCCCAGAAGTGATCTCTTGCCAAGTTTGGAGCCAGAACTCAGTTGTCCATCATCTACTGCAGCAAATATGTAGGCATATGACCTGGGCTCCCACAGTCAGACACTTTTATGGAGACCTCAATTTGAAGAAATGTGAGAAAATCGATTTTGCAGAGGATCTGTTCCTTGCACCACAGTGAAGTCGTAATGTGATATTTAAGTTGCTAATTAAAGGACATGTCCTCCTGAGTCCAGCTCCAGCTGGGGTGAGGTATCGAAGGCGAGTCTAATGTTATATGTTCTTTACAGCAATTCTTAAAAAAATAGGAGGTGTACATGTTGGTTCATGGATGTAGGAGTAAATGAACCTGACTGAAGTTAAAAGTTTATTAGGGGAGGAAAAAGCAATAAACTTGCAGGTGTTAATTTAGAACAAAATCAGTATGAACTTTAAATTATTGTATATGGTATTGGGGAATCATTGAAAATCTTAGAAGATGGAATAGACATGAAATC
Source organism: Smutsia gigantea (assembly GCA_032199065.1). Lineage (NCBI taxonomy): Eukaryota > Metazoa > Chordata > Mammalia > Pholidota > Manidae > Smutsia > Smutsia gigantea. Next base: position 2,779 of record JAVSCE010013112.1, read on the forward strand.
TGCCACTTCAAAGTGTTAAGTTGTACTATATGAGAAATTATTGAAGTGGGGAAAGGCTTGAGGCAAGAGAACCAACTCAATTCAGTCTAGGTGTGTTCGTATGGACATTATCTCATTTCCTCCAACAGCAGCTTTATAATTAATTCTATAGTCAAGGTTTATTGGTTTATTACCAATATTATGAAAACCTATTGAATTAAGGCTTATTAATGTTCATAGTACAAGTATATAGTAAAAGTATAGTAATTTGAAATCAAATCTCTTAACTTCAAATACAGTGGAATTCACGGACAGCAGAAATAATATTGACTTAGGAATTACACAGACCTTTGTTTGAATCCTGGCTCTGTCTTACTAGCTATGTGGCTTTAGAAAGAGCCTCAAATTTCTCATCTGTGAAAATGTGGTAAAAATATCCACCTCCTAAGGATTAAATTCTATGTATATAAACTCATAGGTCCAGTACATAGCACCCAAGAAATGCTCAGTAATTGTTCATTCACTTTATTCCTGAATTTCTGTTGTTTATATGACATTTATTTATAACATATATATGAATCATAAGTTCTTTGCTGACTGTCTAATGATATTTAAAGCTTCTTTTTTTAACTTTTTAAATTAAGGTATCATTGATATAACACTCTTATGAAGTTTTCACAAAAAAAAAAAAACAATGTGGTTGCTACATTCACCCATATTATTGACTCCCCCCATACCCCATTGCAGTCACTGTCAATCCCAAATTGAATGTACAACATAGTGCTGCGTATTGCAGGGACATTCCTAATGTCACCACGGTTTTTCATTTTTTAAGTTCTTGGTTATTGGTTGGAAGTAAATGAAGTAACGAAACGTAATGCCAACATTTTAATAGCTGTTGTAATTTATAACCATTCTTTTTATGTTAAGAACTGTAACTGAAAAACCAGAGGTATTTTCATAGAGAAAAGCTCTTTAGACGAGATTTAAAGTAAAGTCTATCAGTGACTTTAAATGTCAGGTACAAATGTTAGGTTGTATACTTTCCAAAACACTATCTTGCTCACAATTCTTTGGCATGACACTGTTCAAAAATGAAAAATTGGTAACATTTGTTTTCCCTGATAATAGCAAGAGTTCTGGTCTATTTGCCAATGAAAAGTCTTACCTTGGTATGCTGCTACGATGTCAGGGAATGTTGAAAATTTGGCACAACAGAAAGTCTTCATTAGTAATAGTATATACTTTAATACATTTAATGCCATATGAAATTCATTTTCTAAATAAATTTTCTTTATTGAAGATACAGACAATGGTTCCCGCACAGATCACAAGAGCAAACTAGAGGGAATATCATATAGCTTAACTATGCTGAGCTTCCCAGGGCAGAAGACTTGCATTCAAATTCTTAATTGGTCTGATGGTAATTACAAGTCCTTGATGACCCTGTATTACTCTTCCTCAGCTTCACTTGCTATTTTATAATAGAATAATACAGGAGTTGTAAGGTCAACTTAAAAAAAAGGTAAAATGGTAACAATAAGACCATGTTATTTATTATGGATCTTTTGATAATTAAGGACTCACCACTTCTGAAAAGGCAGAGAAGCATTGTAACTAAGTACACTTTCTGAATCCATATTCCCTGCCTTTCAACCTTAATTTTATTACCAGTTAACAAGTTACTTAAACTCTCTTGCTCTTAGTAGCTACCACATTGAACAGCACAGAGAAAGGATATTTACATAATCGCAAAATTCTGTAGAAAATCAGTGAATTCACCTTAAACATTATTAGGAAAGACGGAAGAAAGATTGGGAAACCAATTAGCGTTTTTAAGTTTTTCAATCTTTGTTCCTTCTCTCCAAAAAAAATTTCCTCATTATTTTATTGTTTAAAACACTTTTTTAAATTGTTGTACGTTTATCCAAGATAAGCATTAACTTCCTCAGTCTCTTTATTGCTAATCCTCAACTCCCACAAATGTTTTTGATCTATGCCTATGATACATGTAATACATGGATCATGATTTCAGAATATTAAACCACTTTCCAAGAATGTTTTTTATTTTATTTTATTTATTTTATTTTTATTTATTTATAAGGTATTATTGATATACACTCTTATGAAGGTTTCACATAAAAAAACATATGGTTACTACATTCACCCATATTATTGTGTCCCTCCATACTCCACTGCAGTCATTGCCCAACAGTATAGTTGGCACAGAGTCACTAATTGCCTTCTCTGTGCTACACTATCTTCCCCATGATCCCCCCCACACGATATGTGCCACTTACAATGCCCCTCAATCTGATTCTGCCTCCCACCCCACCTGCCCTCCCACCCTCCCATACCCCTCACCTTTGATAATTGCTAGTCCCATCTTGGAGTCTGTGAGTCTGCTGCTGTTTTGTTCCTTCAGTTTTGCTTTGTTATACTCCACAAATGAGGGAAATCATTTGGTACTTATCTTTCTCTGCCTGGCTTATTTCACTGAGCATAGTATCCTCCAGCTCCATACATGTTGTTGCAAATGGTAGGATTTGCTTCATTCTTATGGTGAATAGTATTCCACTGTGAATATGAACCATCTCTTCTTTATCCATTCATCTACTGAGGGACACTTAGGTTGCTTCCATATCTTGGCTATTTTAAGTAGTGCTGTGATAAACATAGGTGTGCATATGTCTTTTTGAATCTGAGCAATTATATTCTTTGGGTAAATTCCTAGGAGTGGAATTCCCGGTCAAATGGTATTTCTAATTTCAGTTTTGTGAGGAACTCCCATATTCCTTTCCACAGTGGTTCAGCTAGCATACATTCCCGCCAGCAGTGTAGGAGGGTTCCCCTTTCTCCACATCCTTGCCAACATTTGTTGTTCTTTGTCTTTTTGATACCGGCCATCCTAACGGGTGTGAGGTGATATCTCCTTGTGGTTTTCTTTCATTTATTTATTTATTTTTGTATAACTTATTTTGGTATCATTAATCTACAATTACATGTGCAATATTATGGTTATTAAACTACCCCCTTCATCAGGTCCCCCCAACCAACCCCATTACACTCACTGTCCATCAGCGTAGTGAGATGCTATAGAATCACTACTTGTCTTCTCTGAGTTGTACAGCCCTCCCCGTGCCCACCCAACATTACATCTGCTAATCATAATGCCCCTTTTTCCTCCTTATCACTCCCTTCCCACCCATCTTTCCCCAGTCCCTTTCCCTTTGGTAACTATTAGTCCGTTCTTGGGTTCTGTGAGTCTGCTGCTGTTTTGTTCCTTCAGTTTTTTTCTTTGTTCTTATACTCCACATATGAGTGAAATCATTTGATACTTGTCTTTCTCCACCTGGCTTATTTCACTGAGCATAATACCCTCTAGCTCCATCCACGTTGTTGCAAATGGTAGGATTTGTTTTCTTCTTATGGCTGAATAATATTCCATTGTGTATATGTACCACATCTTCTTTATCCATTCATCTACTGATGGACACTTAGTTGCTTCCATTTCTTGGCTATTGTAAATAGTGCTGCAATAAACATAGGGGTGCATATGTCTTTTTCAAACTGGGCTGCTGCATTCTTAGGGTAAATTCCTAGGAGTGGAATTCCTGGGTCAAATGGTATTTCTATTTTGAGTTTTTTGAGGAACCTCCACTGCTTTCCACAATGGTTGAACTAATTTGCAGTCCCACTAGCAGTGTAGGAGGGTTCCCTTTTCTCCACATCCTCGCCAACATTTGTTGTTGTTTGTGTTTTGGATGTTGGTCATCCTCACTGGTGTGAGGTGATATCTCTTGTGGTTTTAATCTGCATTTCTCTGATGATTAGCGATGTGGAGCATCTTTTCATGTGCCTGTTGGCCATCTGAATTTCTTCTTTAGAGAAGTGTCTATTCATGTCCACTGCCCATTTCTTAATTGGATTATTTGCTTTTTGTTTGTTAAGGTGCATGAGTTCTTTATATATTTTGGATGTCAGTCCCTTATCAGATACGTCATTTATGAATATATTCTCCCATACTGTAGGATGTCTTTTTGTTCTACTGATGATGTCCTTTGCTGTACAGAAGCTTTTCAGCTTGATATAGTCCCACTTGTTCATTTTTGCTTTTGTTACCCTTGCCTGGGGAAGAAGTCATTCATGTTTATGTCCAAGGGATTTTTGCCTATGTTTTTTTCTAAGAGTTTTATGGTTTCATGACTTACATTCAGGTCTTTGATCCACTTGAGTTTACTTTTGTGTATGGGGCTAGACAATAGTTCAGTTTCATTCTCTTACATGTAGCTGTCCAGTTTTTCCAACACCAGCTGCTGAAGAGGCTGTCACCTCCCCATTGTATATCCAAGGCTTCTTTATCAAATATTAATTGACTGTATATGTTTGGGTTAATGCTTGGGTTTTCTATTCTGTTCCACTGGTCTGTGAGTCTGTTTTTGTGCCAATACTAAATTGTCTTGATTACTGTGGCTTTGTAGTAGAGCTTGAAGTCAGGGAGCATAATTCCCCCTGTTTTATTCCTCCTTCTCAGGATTGCTTTGGCTATTCGGGGTCTTTGTGGTTCCATATGAATTTTAGAATTATTTGTTCCAGTTCATTGAAGAAAGCTGTTGGTAGTTTGATAGGGATTGCATTGAATCTGTAGATTGCTTTAGGTAGTATAGCCATTTTGACAATATTTATTCTTCCTAGCCAAGAGCATGGGATGAATTTCCATTTGTTAGTGTCCTCTTTAATTTCTCTTAGGAGTGTCTTGTAGTTTTCAGAGTACAGGTCTTTCACTTCCTTCGTTAGGTTTATTCCTAGGTATTTTATTCTTTTTGATGCAATTGTGAATGGAATTGTTTTTCTGATTTCTCTTTCTGTTAGTTCATCTTTACTGTATAGGAAAGCAACAGATTTCTGTGTGTTAATTTTGTATCCTGCAACTTTGCTGAATTCAGATATTAGTTCTAGTATTTTTGGAGTGGAGTCTTTACGGTTTTTTATGTACAGTATCATGTCATCTGCAAATAGTGACAATTTGACTTCTTCTTTACCAATCTGGATGCCTTGTATGTCTTTGTTTTGTCTGATTGTCGTGCCTAGGACCTCCAGTAGTATGTTGAATAACAGTGGGGGGAGTGGGCATCCCTGTCTTGTTCCCGATCTTAGATGAAAAGCTTTAAGCTTCTCGCTGTTGAGTATGATGTTCGCTGTGGGTTTGTCATATATGGCCTTTATGATGTTGAGATACTTGCCGTCTATACCCATTTTGTTGAGAGTTTTAATCAGGAATGGATGCTGAATTTTGCCAAATGCTTTTTCAGCATCTATGGAGATGATCATGTGGTTATTGTTCTTCTTTTTGTTGATGTGGTGGTTGATGTTGATGGATGTTCGAATGTTGTACCATCCTTGCATCCCAGGGATGAATCCTACTTGATCATGGTGTATGATCCTCTTGATGTATTTTTGAATTCAGTTTGCTAATATGTTGTTGAGTGTTTTTGCATCTCTGTTCATCAGGGCTATAGGTCTGTAATTTTCTTTTTTGGTGAGGTCTTTGCGTGGTTTTGGTATTAGAGTGATGCTGCCTTCTTAGAATGAGTTTGGAAGTATTCCCTCCTCTTTTATTTTTTGGAAAACTTTAAGGAGAATGGGTGTTATTTCTTCTCTATATGTCTGGTAGAATTCAGATGTGAATCCGTCTAGTCCGGGGGTTTTGTTCTTGGGTAGTTTTTTGATTACCGATTCAATTTCGTTGCTGGTGATTGGGCTGTTTATTTTTTCTGTTTATTGCTTGGTCAGTCTTGGGAGGTTGTATTTTTCTAAGAAGTTGTCCATTTCTTCTAGGTTTTCCAGCTTGTTAGCATATAGATTCTTAAAATATTCTTTATAATTCTTTGTATTTCTGTGGGGTCCTTCGTTATTTTTCCTTTCTCATTTCTGATTCTGTTTATGTGTGTAGATTCTCTTTTTCTGTTAATGAGTCTGGCTAGGCGTTTATCTATTTTGTTTATTTTTCCAAAGGACCAGCTCTTGGTTTAATCGATTTTTTTCTATTGTTTTATTGTTTTATTCTTCTCAATTTTATTTATTTCTTCTCTGATCTTTATTATGTCCCTCCTTCTGGTGATTTTGGGCCTCATTTGTTCTTCTTTTTCCAATTTCAGTAATTGTTTCTTTAGACTATTCATTTGGGAATGTTCTTCCTTCTTTAAATAGGCCTGGATTGCAATATACTTTCCTCTTAGAACTGCCTTTGCTGTGTCCCACGGAAGTTGTGGCTTTGTGTTGTTGTTGTCATTAGTCTCCATGTATTCTTTGATTTCTGTTTTGATTTGGTCGTTAACGCATTGATTAATTAGGAGAATGTTGTTAAGTCTCCATGTATTTGTGAGCCTTTTGGTTTCTTTCTAATTTATTTCTAGTTTTATACCTTTGTGATCTGAGAAGTTGGTTGGTAGGATTTCAATATTTTTGACTTTACTGAGGTTCTTTTTGTGGCCTAGTATGTGGTCTATCCTGGAAAATATTCCATGTGCACTTGAGAAGAATGTGTATCCTGCTGCTTTTGGGTGCAGACTTCTGTAGATGTCTGTTAGGTCCATCTGTTCTAGTGTGTTGTTCAGTGCCTCTGTGTCTTTACTTATTCTCTGTCTGGTTGATCTGTCCTTAGGAGTGAGTGGTGTGTTGAAGTCTCCTAAAATGAATGCATTGCTGTCTATTTCCTCCTTTAATTCTGTTAGTATTTGTTTCACATATGCTGGCGCTCCTGCGTTGGGTGCATATATATTTATAATGGTTATATCTTCTTGTTGGACTCACCCCTTTATCATTATGTAATGTCCTTCTTTGTCTCTTGCTGCTTTCTTCGTTTTGAAGTCTATTTTGTCTGATATAAGTACTGCAACACCTGCTTTTTTCTCTTTGTTGTTCGAATGAATATCTTTTTCCATCCCTTCACTTTTAGTCTGTGTATATCTTTGGGTTTGAGGTGAGTCTCTTGTAAGCAGCATAGAGATGGGTCTTGCTTTTTTATCCATTCTGTTACTCTGTGTCTTTTGATTGGTGTATTCAGTCCATTTACATTTAGGGTGATTATTGATAGATATGTACTTATTGCCATTGCTGGCTTTCGATTCGTGGTTACCAAAGGTTCAAGGGTTGCTTCTTTAGTATCTAACAATCTAACTTAACTTTCTTGTTAAGTTATTGTAAACACCGTCTGATTTTTCTTTATTTCTCTCTTTCCTTGTTCTTCCTCCTCCATTATTTATATACTAGGTGTTTTATTCTTTGCCTTCAGTTAATATTTGGATGGTCTGCTTTCTTTGCTATGATTTTATTTTCTCTGGTGACATCTTTTTAGCCTTAGGGGTGCTTCCCTCTAGAGCAGTCCGTTTAAGATATCCTGTAGTGGTGGTTTATGGGAGGCAAACTGTCAACTTTCGTTTGTCTGGAAATTGTTTAATCCCTCCGTCATATTTAAATGATAATCATGCTGGATACAATATTCTTGCTTCGAGGCCTTTCTGTTTCATAACATTAAATATATCATGCCATTCTCTCTGGCCTGTCAGGTTTCTGTTGAGATGTCTGATGATAGTCTGATGGGTTTTCCTTTGTAGGTGATCTTTTTTCTCTCTCTAACTGCCTTTAATACTCTGTCTTTATCTTTGATCTTTGCCATTTTAATTATTATGTGTCTTGGTGTTGTCTTCCGTGGGTCCCTTGTGTTGGGAGATCTGTGGGCTTTCGTGGACTGCGAGACTATTTCCTTCCCCAGCGTGGGAAAGTTTTCAGCAATTATTTCTTCAAAAACACTTTCTATCCCTTTTTCTCTCTCTTCTTCCTCTGGTACTCCTATAATGCGAATATTGTTCCGTTTGGATTGGTCACACAGTTCTCTTAATATTCTTTCATACCTAGAGATCCTTTTATCTCTCTCTGCCTCAGCTTCTCTGTATTCCTGTTCTCTGATTTCTATTCCATTAACAGTCTCTTGCATCTCATCCAGTGTGCTGTTAAGCCCATTGATCACTTGTGTCATTTCTGCATTGTCTTTCCTCACGTCCGTCACTTCCTCCCTCAGCTCTTGCACATTTCTCTGTAGATCCGTCAGCATGGTTATGACTTTTATTCTGAATTCTTTTTCAGGAAGACTGTGCATTTCCATCCCTTCAGACTCCCTCTCTGGAGTTGTCTGGTTGATCTTAGTCTGGACCGTATTCCTGTATCTTTTCATGGCTATAGAAGTGGTTGCTGGTAGTTGCCGCATATGTCAGCTGGGCTCTTTAAGACTTTAAAAAGAGAAAAAAAGAGAAAGAAAAAAGAAAAAAAAAAAGAAAGAAAAGAAAGGAAAGAAAAGGAAAAAGGAAGAAAAGAAAGAACAAAACAAACAAACAAAACCAAAAATAAACAAAGAAACAAACAAAAAATGCCCACCGGGAATAGATTCTGTGTCAATGCTGTAGGTGGAGCTGTTGCCGCACTATTCTGCAGTCATGGCCGCCGCTGCTCTGCAGGGCCCTTTATAGCTCTGGCTGGGGTGGGAACGAATGGGAGGCTGTTCAAAATCTGTTGGAATTCGATGTGCGGCCACTCTTTCCCAGTCGCCAGGTAAGGGGTCTGAAACTCCCCAGGACTCCTAGTCTGCTGGGCTGAGTGTGCCGGGGCAATCCGGCTCCTCCGCTGGGCTCCTGTCTCTTTCAGACCTCTGAAGAAAGCGCGCACTTTCCTTTTTTTTTTTTCTTTCCCGGGAACGGAGATCCTGCACCCTGTGTCTCTCCAATCTCCGCTACACTGCGCTGTGTGTGTTAGCGCTCCCTGCGCAGATCACCGGGGCTGGTTATTTCGCGGGGTGTACTTCCACTCCCTCCCGGCTCTGAATCCTCTCCTCCCGCCAGTGCACTGGGGTGGGTCACGGCTCCATGTCTTACCTGCCTGTTGGGGTGCCGAGTCCTCTCGGGTGTAGCTGCACGCTGTGCTCTTTCCTGTGTATTCTAGTTTCTCTTTTAGGAATAGTTGTATTTGCTGTATTTCCGTAGATAAATATAGTGTTGGGAGGAGATTTCTGCCGCCCTGCTCCCGCCGCCATCTTCCCAGAAGTCCTTAGGTAGATTTTTTATTACAAATTCTATTTCATTCCTGGTAATTGGTCTGTTCAGATTTTCTGTTTCTTTCTGGGCCAGCCTTGGAAAGTTTTATTTTTCTAGAAAGTTGTCCATTTCTTCTAGGGTATCCAGTTTGTTAGCATGTAATTTTTCATAGTATTCTCTCATAATTCTTTGTATTTCTGTGATGTCCATAGTGATTCCTCCATTCTCATTTTTTATTCTGTTTATGTGTGTAGACTGTGTTTTTTTCTTGATAAGTCTGTCTAGGGGTTTATCTATTTTGTTTATATTCTTGAAGAACCAGCTCCTGCTTTCATTGATTCTTTCTATTGTTTTATTCTTCTCAATTTTATTTATTTCTGCTCTAATTTTTATTATGTCCCTCCTTCTACTGACTTTGGGCCTCATTTATTCTACTTTTTCTAGTTTCGTTAATTGTGAGTTTAGACTATTCATATGGGATTGTTCTTCTTTCCTGAGGTAGGCCTATATTGCAATATACTTCCCCCTAAGCACAGTCTTCACTGCATCCCACAGATTTTGCAGTGTTGAATTATTGTTGTCATTTTCTCCATATATTGCTTGATCTTGTGTTTTTACTTGGTCATTGATCCATTGGTTATTTAGGAGCATGTTGTTAAGCTTCCGTGTGTTTGTGGGCTTTTTGTTTTCTTTGCATAACTTATATCTAGTTTCATACCTTTGTGGTCTGAGAAGCTGGTTGGTACAATTTCAATGTTTTTGAATTTACTGCGGTTCTTTTTGTGGCCTAGTATGTAAACTATTCTTGAAAATGTTCCATGTGCACTTGAGAAGAATGTGTGTGCTGCTCCTTTGGGGTGGAGAGTTCTGTAAAAGTCTGTTAGGTCCATGTGTTCTAATGTATTTTTCAATGCCTCTGTCTCCTTGTTTTCTATCTGGTTGATCTGTCCTTTGGAGTGAGTGGAGTGTTGAAGTGTCCTGGAATGAAAGCATTACATTCTATTATTTCCCCTTTTGATTCTGTTAGTATTTGTTTCACATATGTAGGTGCTCCTGTGTTGGGTCCATAGATATTTATAATGGTTATGTCCTTTTGTTGGATTGACCCCTTTATCATTATGTAATGTCCTTCTTTGTCTCTTGTGACTTTCTTTGTTTTAAAGTCTATTTTGTCAGATACAAGTACTGCCACACCTGCCTTTTTCTCCCTATTTGTTGCATGAAATATCTTTTTCCATCCCTTCACTTTTAGTCTGTGTATGTCTTTGGGTTTAAAGTGAGTCTCTTGTAGGCAGCATATAGATGAATCTTGTTTTTAATTCATTCAGTGACTTTATGTCTTTTGATTGGTGCATTCAGACCATTTACATTTTGGGTGATTATCGAAAGGCATGTACTATTGCCATTGTAGGCTTTAGATTCGTGGTTACCAAAGGTTCGAGGGTAACTTCCTTACTATCTGTGAGTCTAACTTAACTCACTTAGTATGCTATTACAAACACAATGTAAAGGTTCTTCCCCCCCCTTCTTTTCTTCGTCCTCCATTCTTTATATATTAGGTATCATATTCTGCACTCTTTGTCTGTCCCTTTTTATTACCTCTGATGACAGCTATTTAACCTTAGGAACACTTCCATTCATAGCAGTCCCTCGAAAATATAGTGTAGAGATTGTTTGGGGGTTGTAAATTCTCTCAGCGTTTGCTTATCTGGAAATTGTTTAATCCCTCCTTCAAATTTAAATGATAACCTTGCCGGATAGAGTATTCTTGGTTCGAGGTCCTTCCAAATCATTGCTTTAAATAAATCATGCCACTCCATTCTGGCCTGTGAGGTTTCTGCTGAGAAGTCTAATGGTAGCCTGATGTGCTTTCCTTTGTATGTGATCTTATTTCTCTCTCTGGCTGCTTTTAATAGTCTGTCCTTACCCTTAATCTTTGCCATTTTAATTATTATATGTCTTGGTGTTGTCCTCCTTGGGTCTCTTGTGTTGGATGATCTGTTGGGAGGCCTCCATTGCCTCAGAGACTATCTCCTCCCCCAGATAGGAGAAGTTTTCAGCAATTACTTCCTGAAAGACACTTTCTATTCCTTTTTCTCTCTCTTCTTCTTCTGGTACCCCTATAATATGTGTATTGTTCCGTTTGGATTGCTTACACAGTTTTGTCAGTATTTCATTCCTAGAGATCCTTTTTTCTCTGTGCCTCAGCTGCTTTGTATTCTTCTTCTCTACTTTTTATTTCATTTATTGTCTCCTCCACCGTATCTAATCTGGTTTTTATACCCTCCATTGTGTTCCTCAACGATTGGATCTCCGTCCTAAATTCATTCCTGAGTTCTTGAATATTTTTCTGTATCACCAGGAGCATGTTTATGACTTTTATTTTGAAATCTCTTTCAGGAAGATTTATTAGTTTAGTCTCACTCCTCCCTTTTTCTGGGGTTGTTGAGATTTTGTTTTTAACCAGGTTCCTTTGACGTTTCATATTTGTACGTGGCACCCCCTAGTGCCCAGAAGCTCTACTCTCTGGAGCTTCTCAGCCCCAGAGCGATATCAGGGTTCACAGGGGAATGGTGCTGGTGCCTGGGAGGAGGAAAGAGCTTTTTCCTGCTTCCCAGATACTATGCCTGTCTCCACTGCCAGAACCAGTGGGCCAAACACACAGTTACAAGTTTCTATGTTTTGTGTTTGTATCTGCTGTAGGTGGGGCTTCCCTGTAGCAGGCCTCATGCCAAGCCAGGGTTTGTGGTTTGTGAGCCTGGTACAGGCTGGCCTGGAGGATGGCACAGCAGGCTGTATATCATTGTGGGGGGCCTTGGAGCTGTGTAGCCAGCCAGGAGGCTGGAGCACCTGAGGATAGTGAAAGTTCCCAACCTGCCGGGCAGCATGCACCCAGACAATTCTGTTAATCTGTCCTTTCTCCTTAGCAGTAAGCTCTGTGCAATCCTTGACCCTTTAGCAGCCCTCTTGCTATTAGGAAGTCTCTCGGACTGCCTGCCCAGATCAGCCAGATATGAATTCCTGTTTTTCACAAGCAGCTGGAATCTCCATCTCTCCAGGTATTCTGCCTGTCCTACTTTCCAACCCCACTACTCACCAGAGCACCATGCAATGTAGGTTCATGCTCCCAGAACAGATCTGCAGGGGTAGGTGTTCAGCAGTCCCAGGCCTCCACTCCCTCCCTGCTCTGTTTCTTTTCCTCCCACCAGTGAGGGAAGGGCTTGGGTCCCGCCTGATCACGGCTTTGGTACGTTACCCTGTTCCGTGAGGTCTGTTATTTCCTTGAGGTGTATGCAGTCTGGGGCAGCCTTCTTTCCTGTTGCTCATTCAGGATTAGTTTTATTAATTACATTTTTGTATTGTGTGAGGTTTTAGGAGGAGGTCTCTGTCTCACCTCTCACATTGCCATCTTTAATCCTATGCCCAATGTTTTGATTTCAAGTACATTTTATCCAAGTCATCTTCATTTTATGTATTCATTCATTCCCATTATTAAATCTTGTTTTTTTGTATTATAAGAATAATAATGTGCTAATTTTACGTTAAAGTCATTTTTATTTTATCAAAGTTTTATAAAGATTTTTTGCTTAGTGTACCACTGAGCCAATTGAAAATTACTTATAGTAAAAGTTAAATATTTTTATTAGTTCATCCTCCATGTCAGGTGAAATTCTGAGGGTTGTATGTGTAAAAATTAATTAAATCTTAAAAAAAATCCTCTCAGAAATTTTTGTTATCCATATTTTATTATCACCTACATTTTAGAGTTTATGAGAGAGACAAAGTTTAAGTAACTTGCTTATGATCTCACGACTATCAGGTGACAAAGTTACGATCAAATATAGGCAATCTGGCTCCAGAGTAATCTCTATTCTTTTTTTTTAGGAGTTTAATATTTCCTTTTTTAAAAAATTGAGGTATCATTGATATACAATCATATGAAGGTTTCACATGAGCAACATTGTGGTTTCAACATTCACCCATATAATCAAGTCCTCCTCACCCCACCCCATTGCAGTCATTGTCCATCAGTGTAGAGAGATGCTATAGAGTCAGAGTAACGTATATTCTTAGTCATAGTATTTATCTGCATTTCCATAAGTAGTAAGTCTTTAATTATCAAAAGATCAATAATAAATAACATTGCCTTGTTATTAAACAGCTATTAAAAACCGACAGAAACCCCAAGTGGTCACATACAATAAGATTCTCAAATATGTTTGTCTTTATAATGACTGGGCTATCATCATTTATTGCTAATCATTGTTTAAATTAAGCAACATGTAGTACCACAAGGGTTGGACATGTGAACCGCACACGAAGCAAGATCTGATCACTTAGAATTATTATAAACTTTCTCTCAAAATAAAGGTGTATAACTAAGTTCATGTGTACTGAGGGGTGATAGTAATGGGAACTTTCCAAATGAACTCTATGTAAAATACAATGTTAAAATGATAAGCAATAAAATATGTTAATTGAAGTTTACAAGATTACTGTTACTACTCAAAAATACCTTCAGTATTTTAATATGTAGACCAAGGAAAGATAATTTTAGAAGAATTTTACCAGTGACATTATTTAAAATTGCTTGCACACAGTTATTAAAGTAAAAAAAAAACAGGCTAATTCTTAGTATATTTTATCATTATCTTTAAATTCCCTGCAGGTAATAAAACTCTCACCTACCCACCATGGCATGACAAAGGAGATATATATAAGAGAGAGACAGGAGAGAGAGAGAGAGATAGGATATATATATATATATATATATATATATATATATATATATATATATACACACACACCTCCTGTGTCAAATGTATACAATATAGCTATAAATAAAAACACATGAAGTAAGAATTGGGTAAGTCAAAGTTTTGTTCAAAGATTTTAACATACCCACTGTCAGAATTTGATAGATCAAGGAGATGAAAAATAGAATGAGATACAAAAGATCTGAACAAATAGTGAGTTCCTAGTTATATATATAATTATGCAATTCACGAATAGAAAATGGAATTCTTTTCACATTAAAAATATTTATAACAATAGATCAGATTGGCTTAATGAATTCTAAAAGTCATACAGACCATGTTCAATCTTAATAAAATATTAAATAAAACTTAAGATTAATAATAAATTAATAAACCTTAGATCTTAGAAAACTACATAAATGGTTACTAAATCACTGTTGGGGTAAAAGAAAATTATCAAGGAAATGAAGAAATACTTAAGAACTAAATAATAATAACACAAAATGTTCATTTTGGGAAAGACCCAAAGCAGAATTTAGAGGGAAGTGGTAACTTAAAATATATATTAGGAAAATATCATCTTCAGAATTGTCCAGCCTCCACACACTGCCTAGTTCCAGAGCCCCTTCCACATATTTAGGAACTGATAACAGCATACTCCACTTACAGGTGCTAAAAGGTTGTTTTGTATTTATCTTTTCTTTAGTTCAGTGATTTCTGAACTCATCCTTTCAATTTATTTGCATTTTCTACATTGATCTTTTCCAACTTGTTGACTTAAATGTTCCTTCAAATACTCTTAGTGGAAATACGGACTTTAAGGACAATAGTCAGAAGTGAGGAACACGTTAGACAATGTAGGAAAACAGGTATTTTTGTCTACTGCTCCTGGCAGTGCAAACTGATACAACATCAGAGAGGAATTGACAATTAAGGAAAAGTCACATAAAATTCACAATTTGATCCAGAAATTTGTTTCTGAAAATTTATCTCAAAAATATACCAGGAAAATAATTAAAAAACTTATCCAAAAGACTGTTCAATTGTGGCTTTATTTGCAATAGCAAAAATTGGGAATAACCTAAATGTCAATCAACAGGGAAACAGTTTTTAATTGTTATATCCATGCATCTTGTCCCCTTTTCATTTTTCCCTTTTCCCTTTTCAGAAGCCAGACATTTAAAATGAAGGTTTTTTTTAAAACTGCTTATATGAGTAAAATTTGAAAGTAACCACATATGCCCAGGGGAAGGCTCAGAAAATATGTGAAAAAACTTTAAAGTTTACACCTTCAGTTGATCCTTGGCACAGAGAAGAATAATAAAAAACCAAAAATAATAGCAAAAAACAGTAACCTTGAGAAAGGGGGAGAATCTGATTTCCAGAGTTATCCCATAGTTTGATTAAAATGTTCACTGTACAACAAAAATCACAAGGCATACAAAGAAACAGGAAAGTATGGCCCATTCAAAGGAAAATAAATATATCAACAGTAACTGTCCCTGAAAAAGAAATAATTGCAGATAGATTAGACAGAATTTTGAAACAATAATTTGAAAGATGCTGAAAGAACTAATCGAAGATGTGGAGAAAATCAACAAAATGTTAACAATTATGAAAATATCAGTGAAGAGGTGGAAAAACAAAAAAGTAAACAAAACTAAATTCTGGAACAGCAAAGTACAATAACTGAAATGAAAGTTTCAATAGAGGACTTCAAAGAGGGATTTGAGCAGGCAACCAAAGGATCAGCAAACTGAAGGATAAGCCAGTGGAAATAAGGCTGAGGAACAGAAAGAAAAGATTGAAGAAAAGCAGAGCATAAGAGACCTGCAGGACACCATCAAATGGATTGACATATGCATCATGTGAGTCCCACAAAGATTAGAGAAAGAGGAAGGGACGGAGAGAATATTTAAAGAAATAATGGCTGAAAACTCCCCAAATTTGATGAAAGACATGAATGTAAACATCCAAGAATCTCAATGAAACTCCAAATTAGATGAACTGAAAGAGACCCATACTGAGACACATAATCAAACTTTCAAAAGCTAGCCATAAAACAAGAGTCTTAAAGGCAGGAAGAAGAAAGCATATCATCACATACATGGAAAAGCCCTAATAACATAATCAGATTTCTCATCAGAAACTTTGGAAGCCAGAAGCAGTGGTCCAATATATTCAAAGTGTTGAAGAAAAAACTCTCAACCACAAATCCTGTATCAGGCAAACTGTCCTTCAAAAATAAGGGAGAAATCAAGACATTTCCAGCTAAACAATAGTTGAGAGAATTCATGACCACTAGAACTTCAGTGCAAGAGATACTCAAGGGAGTCCTTCAAGGTGAAAGGAACAGACACCAGAAAGCAACTCAAAAGAAGTATAGAGAAATAAAGATATCAATAAAGGTCAATACATGGCCAATTTTAAAGCTAGTATTATAACCGTCATTTCTAACTGTACTTTTTTACATGATTTAAGAGACTAATGCATTTCAAGAAAAATAAACAATTTAAATATAAATACTAGTATTACTGTAACTTTCATTATAACCCCATATGTTTTCTAAATAATTTATGAGACTAATGCATTAAAACAATTATTCATTTTTAATAATGTTTATACTTTTGGACACAAAATGTATAAAGATGTAATTTTGTGACATCAACA
This sequence comes from Smutsia gigantea, assembly GCA_032199065.1. Lineage (NCBI taxonomy): Eukaryota > Metazoa > Chordata > Mammalia > Pholidota > Manidae > Smutsia > Smutsia gigantea. Next base: position 19,271 of record JAVSCE010013112.1, read on the forward strand.
AACTAAATGCAGTGGGGATTGAAGCTGTAAAGGAGCACACTTTGTATATTATTGAAGTTAAGCTGATATAAATTCAAACTAGAATGTTACACCTTTAGGGTATTAATTTGATCTATGGTAATCACAGAGAAAATAGCTATACAACCTATAACATGGGAGAATATATTCTTAAATGATATATCCAATAAGTGGTTAACATCCAAAATATATAAAGAACTCATACGCCTCAACATTGAAAAAACTAATAACCCGATTAAAAACTGGGCAGAGGACCTGAATACACATTTTTCCAAAGAAGACATACAGATGGCCAACAGACATATGAAAAGATGCTCCACATCACTAATCATCAGGGACATGCAAACAAAAACCACAATGAGATAGCACCTCACACCCATCAGAATGACCACTATCCAAAAGACAAGACGTAACAAGTTTTGGTGAGGATGTGGAGAAAAGGGAACCCTCTTAACTGTTGGTGGGAATGTCAGTCGGTGCAGCCACTATGGAAAGCAGTCTGGAGGTTCCTCAGAAAAAAAAAAAAAACCATATGACCCAGTAACGCTACTTCTAGGAATTCACCTGAAGAAAACAAAATCTCTGATTCAGAAGATATACGCACCCCCATGATTACCACTGCATTATTTACAATAGCCAAGATATAGAAACAACCAAAGTGTCCATCAACAGATGAAGGTATAAAGAAGAGGTGGTCCATATATACAATGGAATATTATTCAGATATAAAAAATAAAGAAAGCCTGCTATTTGCAACAATACGAATGGACCTAGAGGGTATTATGCTAAGTGAAATAAGACAGGTAGAGAAAGACAAATATCATATGATTTCACTTATTTGTGGAATCTAAAAAAACAAAATGAACAAAATAGTAAACTCATAGATACTGAGAATTAGACTGGTGGTTACTAGGGGGAGAGGTTGGGATGGGTTGGTGGGGAAGTTGAGGGGGATAAAGAGGCAAAGAAATGCTTAATCTTAATATATGCTGGTCATGGAAATGTTAGTGCAGCATGTAGAATATAGACAATGATTCTGTAACATCTTTCTATGTTGACAGTAACTGCATTAGTTAGGGTGAGGAATTTAATAAAGTATATAACTGTTGAATCACTGTGTTGTATATTTGAAACCAATACAGTAATGTGTATCAACTATACTTCAATAAAAAGTTTGCAAAGAAAGAAAATAGCTATAGGATATATGCAAAAGGAATTTAAGCATTTCACTACATAAATTAAGCACAAAAGAAGGCAGTAATGTAAGACATAAGAGACTAAAAAAAGCTATAGGGCATTTCGAAAACAGCACAATGACAGAAATAAGTTCCTCCTCATCAGTAATTGAAAACAAATGGATTAAAATCTCTAATCAAAAGAGACTAACAAAATGGATAAAAACACATAATCCAAACATATGCTTTTTAAAATGGAATCACTTTAGATTCAAAGACAAAGCAGTTTGAAAGTAATATGAGGGAAAGGTATTTTATGCAAATACTCTAAAAGAGAACAGGGGTGGCTAAACTAATACCAGACAAAATAGACTTTACATCAAAAGTTTACAAATGACAAGTATATTATGTATAAATAAAAGGTTTAATACAGCAAGAGATATAGATCAAAATTATCAACTATGCGCCTAATGACAGACATCAAAACATATGAAGCAAAAACTGGAGGGAAAAATAGACAGTTCCACAATAATAGTTGAAAACTTCAATACCCCACTGTATTTATAACAATGTTACAGCATATATATAATGTTTATTAATATATACAGTATATGAATACAATAATCTATAGGAGGATGTAAACAACAGAATACAGGCAGTCCTTTTTTTATTGTACTTTGTGTTATTTCTCTTTGCAGATGTTTTCTACAAATTGAAGATTTTTAACAACTCTGTCAAGCAAGTCTCTCGGTGCCATTTTTCCAACATTTGCTCACTTCATATCTCTGTGTCACATCTTGGTAATTCTCATAATATGTCAAATTTTTTCATTATTATATTTGTTATGGTGATCTGTGATCAGTGATCTTTGATGGTACTATTGTAACTCTTTCAGTATGCCATGAACCTCACCCATATAAACATGGTGAACTTAACTGATAAATACTGTGTGTTCTGACTATTCCACTGACCAACCATTCCCCCATCTCTCTCCCTCTCCTCAGGCCTCTCTGTTCCCTAAGACACAACAATATTGAAATAAGGCCAGTTAATAACCCAGCAACTTCTATGTGTTCAAGTGAAAGGAAGAGTCATGTGTCTCTAACTTTAAATCAAAAGCTGGAAATGATGAAGCTGAGTGAGGAAGGCACGGCGAAAGCCAAGATGGGCCACACATAGGTCTCATTTGCCAGTTATCCAAATTGTGAATGCAAAGGAAAAGTTCTTGAAAGCAATCAAAAGTTCTACGTCAGTGAACCCAGAAATGATAAGAAAGCAAAACAGCCTTATTGCTGATATGGAGTAAGTTTTAATGATCTGGATAGAAGACCAAACCAGCCACAACATTGAATCTAAAGTGATTCCATTTTAAAGAGCATATGTTTGGATTATGTGTTTTTATCCATTTTGTTAGTCTCTTTTGATTAGAGATTAATCCATTGAGAGGGGTGAGGAAGTTGTGGAACAAAAGTTGGAAGCTAGCAGCGGCTGGTTCATGAAGTTTAAGGAAAGAAGCCATCTCCTAACATAAAGTGCAGGGTGAAGCAGCAAGTGCTGGTGTAGAAGCTGCAGAAGGTTAAGAGGGAACTTCTCATCAGGAGCACTCCACTACCAAACCTCCTGAGGGCATGTGTTCAGGCGAAGCTATGCCTGCTGGGTGCTTCTGGCCACCACTCACTGCAGGACCCAGACCCTTTAGGAGCTAGAGCACTGTGGGGGCCTGATTCTGGAGAAGCCACCCATGCTGCAGGAAGGCACTGGAGGAGCTGTATGCACTGCAGGAGCCTGGTGAACTGACAACTGGCCTGGATGTACAACCTTACTTCAGTGTGCTCCCCAGGACCCTCTACTGACTAAACCTGACATATGTCAGCTGGACAAGGAAAAATATTTAAGAGACCCAAGTCCATTTCTCAGAGTAGGAAAAAAGGGTGAATTTGGAGCTGAGAAGCATTAAATTGATAACCAACATAGGTAACATCAACCTCATTCATCCATTATCAATGTTTCCATCCATATTTACCTAATGGCTTTATCATCCATTGAAGCTAAATTACCCAGGTCATTGCGTAGATCCTTTATTTCAATAGAGGTTACCTTAATTTTAACTCTCCTGAAACTAAACATGACTTTTAATATTCTTTTATTTACATAGTACATGATTATTTATATTTTCCAATATATGTATATACATACTCTTTGTTTACCATTGCTTCCTGAATGCCACTCTGGTTCTTGTTTAAAATTCCTGCTTTTTGAAATATCGCATTTGTTAGTTCTTTCTGATGGTCTGTGAGAAGGAAATTCCCTCAGGCTCTGTCAGAGAAACTGTTTACTTGCTCTTACTCTTGAAGAATCATTTAAGTAGGTATAGAATCCTAAGTTGACAGTTAATTTCCCTCAGCACATTAAATATACTATTACATCATATTCTGATTGGTATTGTACCCACTGAAAAGTTTATAATTATTCTCATTTGACTTTATGTATAAACACTTTAATTTCTCTCAAAAATTTTTTTTCTCTTAGACATTCTGCCCTTTTATAAGGATTCTATAAGTGAGGATTTGTTTTCAATTGCCTTGTACAGAATTAAGTATGCTTTTTCATTCTGGAGATGCATGTCTTTCTTTAATACTGGAAAACTATCAACTGCTATTTAAAAAAAATATTGCCTCTCTCCAATTGTCTCTAATTTTCCCCTTTGAAACTCCAAATGGACACATATTTGAAATTTCTCTTTTTCTTTTTTTATTGTGGTAAAATACATGTAAAATAAAGTTTACCATTTTTAAGTGTATAGTTCAATGGTATTAGGTACATTTACATTATTGTGCAATCATCACTACCCTCCACTCCCATATTTCATCTTGTGAAGCTGAAATTCTGAATCCATTCTCTCCTTCTCCTGGCAACCACCATTCTACTTTCTATTTGTATGATTTTGACATATAAGTGGAATTATATTGTATTTGTCTTCTTGTGACTGGCTTATTTTACCTAGTGTAATGCCCTCAAGGTTTATCAATGTCCATTTTTTTTCCTCCTAATTTTCTCTGGTGAATTGGGGAAAGAACAGTTTCTTCAGCAACGGATTCTGAGACAATTGGATATCCATAAGGAAAAAAATGAAATTTCGATAGTTTTACAAATGACATAGACAAAAATTAACTCAAAATGGATTAATGCACTCCCTGACTTCAAGCTCTACTAGAAAGCCACAATAATCAACATAATTTGGTACTGGCACAAGACCAGACCCATAGACCAATGGAACAGACTAGAGAGCCCAGATATAAACCCAAGCATACATGGTCAATTAATATATGATAAAGAAGCCATGGACATACAATGGGGAAGTGACAGCCTCTTCAACAACTGGTGTTGGCAAAACTGGATAGCTACATGCAAGAGAATGAAACTGGATTATTGTCTAACTGCATACACAAAAGTAAACTTGAAATGAATCAAAGAGCTAAATATAAGTCATGAAACCATAAAACCCTTAGAGGCCAACATAGGAAAAATCTCCTGAATATAAATACGAGCAACTTTTTTCTGAATGCATCTCCTCGAGCAAGGGAAACAAAAGCAAAATGAACAGATGGGACTAAGTCAAATGAAAAACTGCTGTACAGCAAAGGACACCATCAACAGAACAAAAAGGCATCCTACAGTAATGGGAGAATATATTTGTAATGATATATCCAACAAGTGGTTAACATCCAAAATATATAAAGAACTCATACACCTCAACAACCAAAAAGCAAATAACCCAATTAAAAAATGGGTGGAGAATATGAACAGACAATTCTTCTCCAAAGAAAAAATTCAGATGGCCAACAGGCACATGAAAATATGCTCCACATCACTAATTATCAGGGAAATGCAAATAAAACCCACAATGAGATATCACCTCACACCAGTTAGGATGGCCGGTATCAAAAAGACTAAGAACAACAAATGCTGGCGAGGATGTGGAGAAAGGGGAGCCCTCCTACACTGCTGGTGGGAATGTAAGCTAGTTCAACCATTGTGGAAAGCATTATAGAGGTTTCTCATAAAACTAAAAATTGAAATACCATTTGACATTTCAATCCCAGGAATTTACCCAAAGAATATAATTTCTCAGATTCAAAAAGACATACGCACCCCTACGTTTATTTCAGTACTATTTACAATAGCCAAGATATGGAAGCAACCTAAGTGTCCCTCAGTAGATGAATGGATAAAGAAGAGGTGGTACATATACACAGTGGAATACTATGCAGCCATAAGAAAGAAACATATCCTACCATTTGCAGTAAGATGGATGGAGCTGTAGGATATTGTGCTCAGTGAAATAATCCGGGTGGAGAAAGACAGGTACCAAATGATATTCGTCATTTGTGGAGTATGACAACGAAGCCAAACTGAAGGAACAAAACAACAGCAGACTCACAGACTCCAAGAAGGGACTAGCAGTTACCAAAGGGGAGGGGTGTGGGATGGCATATAGGCAGGGAGGGAGAAGGGGAATGAGGGGTATTATGACTGGCACACATGGTGTGTGGGGAGATCATGGGGAAGACAGTGTAGCACAGAGGAGGCAAAGAGTGACTGTGGCATCTTACTACACTAATGTGTAGTGACTGCAATGGGGTATGGGGGGGACATGGTAACATGGGTGAATGTAGTAACCACATTGTTTTTTCATGTGAAACCTTCATAAGAGTGTATATCAATAATATCTTAATAAAAAGAAGAATACCACAAAAAAATGGATTAATGACCTAAATAAAAGAGCTAAAACTATAAAACAGGGTTATTTTTCATGACCTTGGATTTGCCAGTGGTTTCTTAGATATAACTCCAAAACCTGAACAATGAAAGACTAAACAGGTATTTTGAACTTCATTAAAATTAAAAAGTTTTGTGAAAAAAGGGGAATTATATGGCTATTGAAAAGACAAGCTAAATATTGGAGACAATATTTTCAAATCATATGTCTAATAAGGCCTAGTATCCAGAATATGTGAAGAACTCTCAAAACTCAACAACTAAAAGGCTTTTGTATCCATAAAAGTTAACCAATTCTTTTTACAAGAAATATCATAATGAGCTCATGATTTTAAACATACCCAATGTGTTTCAGTCTATTGGAATTATTTATTGCTTAATATGCCTTATCTGTGTCAAGTAGGAGTCTTCAATTTGGCTTTCAAATACATTAACCTGAACCCAGCAGTGTTAGTATCACTATTGGATGATAAAATGTTCCAGGCTCATGTTGCATGTTTCCAGGCCAAGACCTGGAATCAGTCATCTAGTCCTCTCTCTTCAATAGAAAGAGCTAGGAAATCTGTATCTTTACCTATTCTCTCTCCCTTGTAAACAGGAAATACCTCATAAGTTCATCTGAATACTATTAATTCAAATTCGGGATTAAAGGTGTTTACTTAACCTCTTTTTAGTTCTGTGTCTTCTTTTTCTCACACTGAAAATATTCATTGTCAAGGACACTGGAAGTGGTATTATTAGAATATAATTCATATAGAGAGGCTCAAGATAGCAGAGTAGGCAGGCAAGACAGAAGCCTTTTCCCACACACACACCAAGGCAGCAACTATAGCAAATACAACTGTAGGGAAAATGGAGCCAATATTGCCAGGATGCTCTCCTGACCCACTGTGCACGTGCAATGCTATCTCACACTATGTGATAATTGGCCTACTGTGCAGGCACATGCTTACACTCAGTGTTGGCAATGAGCCGTTGTTGTCTGTGGGTGGGTTGTGGATGCAGGCATGCTGGATGCTGATGCAGCAGATGTAGTCCAAGTGCTCTGCCAGCCACTCTGAGAATAAAGCTAGGTATGAACCCTCTCCCGGTGCTTTGCTTAGTTTTTCAGTCTGGATAATCCAGAGCGAATTTGCCTGGAGCTGAAATCCTGTGCTACAACTAAACCTGAAAATGAACTGAAGACTGCAGAACAGACCATCTACATTGGGGAACAGACATCTACAGAAAAGAGCAAAGTGGCAGAGCCACAATGGAGTGGGACTCAAGCCCTTCCCCCATCTCAGCCCACAGGTGGGAGGAAAAGGAATGGAGTGGGGATGGTCTAGGAGTTCAGGAACTCTGCACACCTGGCTCTGGTGATCTACTCTGGGAACACAAGTCCACATTGCATTGGGTTCTGGTGATTAGCACAAATGGACAACAGGGACAGTTGGAACACTCTGGGAGGCTGAGACATCAGCCACTTATGGACGACAGGCATGCTCTGCTGGTTGCACTGAGACCCAACATAAAGGCTGCAGTTTGAAAGACCCATAGCAGTGGAAGGGTTGCGAGACTAGTGAGGGCTGGACAGAGCTATCTCTGCAGGAGAAAGGGTGGGTGTACGATACCTCCCCAGCACTCCCTCAACCCAACAGTCAGTGCACTCTCAGGAGCCCCAGACACTCCATCAGCTTCGATGGTGGCTCAGCCCAAGGCATTTCCCTGAGCATTGCCGATGGTCCAGCCCACTGGACCCAGCAGGGTTGGACTTTGCTGTCTGGTGGGCAGAGGGAGTCTCTTCCAGCTTTCATGGCACTGTTTCAGCCCAACTTGGGTGGCACCTGCAGGAGCCAGCTTCAAGAGCTCCTTCCTCCTCGTGAGTGGCCAAGCCTGGTGCTGTGCATCTCATTTCTGCTAGGGGGCACACACACCACTTGTTGCAGAAGCTGCAGACACCAAAGCTTGACTAGCTGCCTCTGCCCACTGCCCAGTCTCCCACTGTTATCACTGCTCCTCTGCACCCTGCGCCCATGAGCCCTCCCATAGTATGGCTGCTTCTGCAAGCCTGCATGTCCTTCCACAATGTGAAACTTGCTGCCTCCCTGCCTGCCCGTGATCAGGCACACTCACAGTGCCTGAATGCCATCCCACCATGAGGCTCTCTGTCACTGCCAAGTGCCCGTGTGCTCCGCAGCTGGACAACTTGCCACCACCAAGAGCCTGTGCACCCTGCCATTGTGCAACTCACCATGTGACACCCCTACCCACCCCACTAACTCAGAAGCCCTACCATCACTGCAGGGCAGGCATAGGATAGCCCTGTCCATAACAATCCCAGCAGAAGCCATTGCTCTGATCGCAAACTGCCAGCGTCAGCAAACTGAGAGAAACCACTGCTGGCAGACAGACAGAAAGGCAACGCCACTCATTGCTCATCAACAGCAGTTGGGGCTCCACAGCAAAGAAGAACCAAGCTCTAGAGAAGAAAGAGTCCTGAGCTCCTGGGCACGGCAGAACACTTTCTTCATAAAGCCAATACTCTAGACAAGGAAGCATAACAGTTCCATCTAATACAAAGGAAGAAACACAAAAATCCCTGGCAAAATGAGGCAGAGAAATATGATCTAAACAAATCTACAGGATAAGACACCAGAAGAGGTCTAAATGAAATGGAGATCACCAATCTTCTTGATAAAGATTTCAAAGTAAAACTCATAAATATGCTCACTAATCTGCAGAAATGTACTAAAGATCTCAAAGAAGAGTTCAACAAAGAGATACAAGAGCTGAGGAATACAGTAACTGTAATGAAGCATACAATGAAAGGAATGAATACCGATTGTTGCAAGTAGAGGAGACAGTCAATGAGATGGAAATTAGAGAACAGGAACACAATGAAGCTGAAGAACAGAGAGAGAAAAGGATCTCTAGGAATGAAAGAAAAAGAGAGATGTGTGACCAATCAGAATGAAACAATATTCACATAATAAGGGTACCAGATGGAGAAGAGAGAGAGACAAAGGGATAGAAAGTCTGTTTGAGGAAATAATTATCGAAAAGTTCCCCAATCTGGGGAAGGAAATAGACAACAGAGAGTTCCTAACAAAAGGAATCCCAAGAAGATAACACCAAGACATATAAAAATTAAAATAGCAAAGATCAAGGATAAGGAGAGTGTGTTGAAAGCAGCCAGAGAGATAAAAAAGATTATTTATAAGGGAAATTCCATCAGGCTATCAGCAGACTTCTCAGTAGAAACTTTACAGGCCAAGAGGGAGAGGCATGGTATACTTAATGTACTGAAACAGAAGGACCTCTAATCAAGAATCCTCTACCAAGCAAGATTATCATTTAAATTTGAAGCAAGTATTAAACAATTTCCAGATAAATGAAGAATCAAAGAATTTATAACAAATAAGCCAGGATTACAGGATATGTTAAAGGGACTGCTGTAGATGGAAAATTTTCTAAGGCTAAATAGTTTTCACCAGTGAAATTAAACCCACAGTAAATGTAATAGACCAATTACTTACCAAGCAAATATGAAATTAAGGCAAAACAAAAGTAGTAAAACCAACTATACACAAAATTAATGAAGGGATACACAGAAAGTGCCTATTATGACATCTAATACATAAAGTGTGGGGGAAGAAGAAGAAAAAGTACTTTTAGATTGCGTTTGAAATAGAGCAATCAGGAACTTAATATACACTATTATACAGTCAGAAAGCCATCCTTGAATATTGCGTTTGAAATAGAGCAATCAGGAACTTAATATACACTATTATATAGTCAGAAAGCCATCCTTGAACCTTTGGTAACCACAGACCTAAAGCCTGTAATAGATACACAAAAAATTAAAAAACAAAAATCCAACCACAAAACTAAGGAGAACCATAAAATAACAAGAGAAGTACATAAGAGAGGAAGAAAGGAACAGAGAAGGGCTATAAAAACAACCAGGAAACAATTAATAAAATGGTAATAAGTACATACCTATCAATAATTACCTTAATTGAAAAAGAACTGAATGCACCAATCAAAAGATGTAGAGTGGCAGAATGGATAAAAAAGCAAGACCCATCTGTGTGCTGCCTACAGGAGACTCATTTCAGACCCAAAGACACGCACAGACTAAAAGTGAAGAAGTGGAAAAAGATATTACATACAAATAATAGGTAGAAAAATGCAGGAGTGACAGTACTTTGAAAAAATTTATTTCAAAACAAAGAAAGTAACAAGAGACAAGGAAGGACATTACATAATGATAAAGGAGTCAGTCTAACAAGAGGATATAACCATTATAAATATCTATGCACCCAACATAGGAGCACCTAAACATGTAAAACAAATAATAACAGAATTAAAGGGGGAAACAGATTAGAACACATTCATTGTAGGAGACTTTAACACACCACTTACATCAAAAGACAGATCAACCAGCCAGAAAATAAATAAGGAAATGAAAGCACTGAACAACACATTAGATCAGATGGACTTAACAGATATCTACAGAACATTCCACCCAAAAGCAGCAGGATACACATTTTTCTCAAGTGTACATGGAACATTCTCCAGAATAGATCACATACTAGACCACAAAAAGAGCCTCAATAAATTTAAAATGATTGAAATTGTATCAAGCACCTTCTAAGGCCACAGTGGTATGAAACTAGAAATAAATAACACAAAGAAAACAAAAAAGCCTACAAACATGTGGAGGCTAAACAACATGCTTCTAAATAATCAATGGATCAATGATCAAATTAGAAGAAATGAAGCAATACGTGGAGACAAATGAAAACAAAAAAACAACAGTCCAACATTTGTGGCATGCCACAAAGGCCGTTCTAAGAGAGAAGTACGTTCCATAGAGGCCTACCTCAGGAAATAAGAACAACCTCAAATAAACAGTCTAAACTCATAATTAATGATATTAGGAAAAGAAAAACAAATGAGATCCAAAGATAGTAGAAGGAGGGAAATAATAAAGATCAGAGCAGAAACAAATAATATATACAGAAGATTAAAACAATAGAAAAAATTAACAAAACCAACAGCTGGTTCATTGAGAAAATAAACAAAACAGATAAACCCCTAGCAAGACTTATCAAGAAAAAAAGAGTACACAAATAAACAAAATCAGAAACAAAGAAGGAATAGTCGTGGCAGATACCACAGAAATACAAAGAATTATTAGAGAATACTATGAAAAATTATATGCCAATAAATTGGACAACTTAGAAGAAATGAACAAATTCCTAGAAAAATACAACCTTCCTAGACTGACCCAGGAAGAAACAAAATCTGAAAGACCAATCACCAGTAATGAAATTGAATTGGTAATCAAAAAATCACCAACAAACAAAATACTAGGACCAGGTGGCTTCATAGCTGAATTGTACTAAACATTTAAAGAAGAGCTAATACACATCCTTCTTAAAGTATTCCAAAAAGCAGAAGAGGAGGGAATACTTCCAAACTCCTTTTATGAGGCCAGATCACTCTAATACCAAAACCAGGCAAGGATACTACAAAAAAAAAGAAAGAAAGAAAATTATAAACCAATATTCCTGATGAACATAGATGCAAAATTCCTTAACAAAATACCAGCAAACTGAATTCAAATATAAATCAAAGAATTCTCCATCACAACCAAGTGAAATTTATTCCAGGGATATAAGGAGAGTATAGTATTCATAAATCAATCAATATTATACACCACATTAATAAAAAGAAGGATAAAAACCACATGATCATCTCAGTAGATGCTGAAAGAGCATTTGATAAAATTCAATATTCATTCATAATAAAAACTCTCAACAAAATGGGTATAAAGGGTACATACCTCAGCATGATAATGTTGCCATATATGACAAGCCCACAGCTAACATCATACTTAATGCTGAAAAGCTGAAAGCTTTTCCTCAATACCAGGAACAAGACAAGGATGTCCACTCTCACCACTAGTACTGGAGATCCTAGCCTTGGCAATCAGGCAAGATAAGGAGGTAAAAGGCATCATATTGGTAAGGAAGAAGTTAAACTGTCACTATTTATAGATTACATAATATTATACATAGAAAACCCTAAAAATTCCACCAAAAAACTATTAGAACTAATAACTGGATTCAGCAAAGTTGTAGGATACAAAATTAATACACAGAATCCATTGCATTCCTATATACTAAGAATGAACTAGCAGAAAGAAAAATCAGGGACACAATTCCATTTACAAGTGCATCAAACAGAAGAAAATTCCTAAGAATAAACTCAACCATGAAAGTGAAAGACCTATATTCTGAAAACTGTAAAACACTGATGAGAGAAATTAAAGAAGACACCAATATGGAATCTATTGCATACTCATGGGTAGGAAGAATTAATATTGTCAAAATGGCTATCCTGCCCAAAGCAATTTACAGATTGAATGAAATCCCTATCAAAATACCAACAGCATTTTTCAATGAACTATAATAGATAGTTCTCAGATTCATATGGAACCACCAAAGACCCCCCCAATAGCCAAAGCAATCTTGAGAAGGAAGAATAAAGCTGGGGGGATTACAGTCCCCAACTTCAAGAGCTCTACTACAAAGTCATAGTAATCAAGACAATTTGATACTCGCACAAGAACAGACCCATATATCAATGGTAGAGAATAGAGAGCCCAGATATAAGCCCAAGCATATATGGTCAATTAATATACGATAAAGGAGCCATGGATATGCAATGGGGAAATGACAGCCTTTTCAACAACTGGTGTTGGCAAAATTGGACAGCTACATGTAAGATAATGAAGCTGGATTACTGTCTAACCCCATACACAAAAGTAAACTTGAAATGGATCAAAGACCTGAATTTAAGTCATGAAACCATAAAACTCTTAGAAGAAAACATAGACAAAATCCCGATCATAAGTAAAACCAATTTTTTCCTGGACACATCTCCATGGGCAAGCGAAACAAAATAAAAAATGAACAAGTGGTACTACATGAAACTAAAAGGCTTCTGTTCAGCAAAGGACACCATCAACAGAACAAAAAGGCAACCTGTAATATAAGAGATATATTTCATAAATGATTTATCCGATGGGCTAACATCTAAAATATATAAATAACTCATATGCTTCAACACCCAAAAAACAAGTAACTCAATTAAAAGATGGGCAAAGGATTTGAACAGACATTTCTCCAAAGAAGAAATACAGATTGTCAGTAGGCACATGGAAAGATGCTCCACATTGCTAATATCAGAGAAATGAAAATCAAAACTACAGTGAGATATCACCTCACACCTGTCAGAATGGCCACTATCCAAAAGTCAAGAAATAGCAAGTGTTGGTGAGGATGTAGAGAAATGGGAACCCTGGTATACTGTTGGTGGTAATGTAAATTGGTGTAGCAACTGCGGAAAGTAGTATGGAGGTTCTTCAAAAAACGAATAATAGAAATATCATACAACCCAGTAATTCCACTTCTAGGAATTTACCTGAAGAAAACCATATGCACCGCTGTGTTTATTGCCACATTATTTACAATAGCCAAGACATGGAAGCAACCAAAATGTCCATTTATAGATGAATGGATAAAGAAGAAGTGGTACATATATACAATGGAATATTATTCAGCCATAAAAAGGAAATCTTCCTATTTGCATCAACATGGATGGATGTAGATGGTATTAAGCACAGTGAAATAAGCCAGGCAGAAAAATAAAAATACCATATTATTTCACTTTTTTGTGGAATATAAATACAAAGCAACACCAAATGAACAAAACAGAAGTAGACTCATAGACACTGAAAAGGCTCTGGTGGTTACCATGGGGGAGGGATGAGTGCATGGTGAGATGGATAAAGGGGCTAAAAAATTCTCAGTCATAATGTAGGTTGGTCACAGATATAGTAGTACAGCATGGAGAATATAACCAATGATTCTGTAATATCTTCCTATGTTGACAGATAGTAGCTGTACTAGTGGGGATGAGGATTTAATAATATGGGTAACCTTCAAACCAGTGTTTTGTATACTTGAAAATAATATATGATTGTATATCAATGATACTTCAAGCAAGCAAAAAGAATATAATATAGTTCCATATGCTGCATCTAATATTATGCATAAAATAAACTCAGAAAACCATAAGACATTGACACCAACATAATTACTTAAAGAAGTTTTGAAAAATGTGTTTGTCTATGCTCTCCTTTACACATTTCCACAATTTTGTTGTATCTAATTTCATTAATTCTATACTTTATTCCTTACATCCCAAATATATTCTTAATTCTATATGTAAATTCAGTGGTTCCCATTCTCTGTGTCAATCAATGTCATTCCAGCCATGGTTCCAAGATAATTCTCTAGTAATATTTTAAAGTAAAGGCTCATAGCAACAATACTCTCTGAGTTTTTTTCTGCACATTGTTGACAATTTCTCTATATCCTTTAGATTTGAAAATTAAATTTACTGGACATAAGATTCTTGGCTCATATTTTTTCATTGATTATCTTAAATATATTTATTGTCTACTAGCATGAAGCATTGCTGTCAAGTGTGTTGGATGACAGTTAAATTTCTTTCATCATTTGTACTTTGTTCGGCTTTCCAAAGAATATTTTCTTTTTCTCTACAGTCCAAAAATTTTTAATAATATGTTTCAGTATTTGTCATCACAGTCTATTTCCCAGAAATATAATGTGTCCTTTCAATTTTTAAATTTTAGTATATAAAATTTTCTTGCATTATATATTTAATATTTATTGTTTTCTTGTTAGAGTTCTTTGGTGACTCATTTTATACACACATACACACATATATGTAGCCTGTGTTCTACATTTGCTATTTAAAAAAATATATTTTTCATCTCTATTCATTCTGTTTGATTATCAACCTTTTCTTCTTTTTCTCTTAGGACATTTTACAGTGCTTATTCACTTTTGTATTTCATCTAGCTTTTTCTTTGTTTTTGAATTCAGTCACCTCATTTCTGATGTTCTGTAGTTCTTATTTGTGGTGCTTTAAAATTTTTTATAACTATTAATATCTTTAGCTTTGAAACACTAGGCTGCTGTTTCCATCTGTTGTATGAGCTTGCTTTCCTGGTGTCCTTTTATTTTCTTTTGGGAACATGCCTGATTTCTTACACTCTTTAAAAAATATTAATTTTGCGTAAGATTTAACTTAGATCCATTTATGTTACTTATTTTACATTAAATTAGTTTCCCAAACTTTGAGAAGGGAGGCTGTTTTTCTAATTTTACAGCTTGATAGTGCCACCTTCTGCTGCTCTTAGGAAAAGCTAAAATGTATGGCAGTCTTTCAATATCTGTCCGTCTCCCCACTCTACCCTGTTTTTATCTAGACTTTTTTCCTTTATATCCATTGTTCATGAGCTGCTTAAACCTGTAACACTCCTAAGAAAAGAGTGGTTAGTTTTGGGAGCTTATGGGGAGGTCTCTCTCTGCACCTTTATATTACTTGTGGACACCTTGCACAAAATATTACAGTTTCATATTTTATTCCCAAATTGGCTCATGGAGCTTGCCAATGAATGCCTATTGGTTATTTTAGAATTTTAGTTTTCTCTGGTTCTTTTTGCACAGATGCTGATACCATTTATCTCTTTAGTGGTTTCTCGTTATTTGCTTATGTTTTGGAGTTCATGGGATTGCTGTACTATATTTTTTAAATAATTTATTTTGGTATCATTAATCTACAATTACATGTGCAATATTATGGTTATTAAACTACCCCCTTCATCAGGTCCCCCCACCAACCCCATTGCAGTCACTGTCCGTCAGCGTAGTGCTGTATTATCTAATCTTGTTGTAAATATCATTCAAGGATTTTTGTTTTTTCCATCTTAGCTGTTCTGTGTGGTTTTTTTTGAACAAACATATTTACATTTTCTCTACATCAATAAGGATGTGATTTTTGTTTTTGTTTTTTATTTCAGGGCTTGAGCAGTTTTTGTCATTAAGTCTTTGGCATGAAATATCTTGTCATCTCTTCATGGGATGTCGACAGTTGTCAACAGGATGTCAGTATTTTAAATCTTATTTGGACTATTTTACCTAACTAGACTAGAAATAGTCACAGGACTGCACCCAAAACTGTCATAATTCATTAAAAGTGCATAGAAATAGCATTTAAATTAGAATATCTATTTCCTTTGATTTAGATATCCCTGCTTTGGGACTCTGTCTTCTATAGGAATACAAGCATCAGTACAGAGACATATATATACAAAGATGTAAAAACAACATCATCTATAGTGATAAAACGTTGGGGGAAGAAACCCTTTATGTCCTAACTGCGGAATAGTTAGGTTATTTGTAAAACATTTCCTCTATGAACAGATTCTGCAGTTATTAAAAAGAATTAGAGCTATATTGATTAACCTGGAGGGATATTCATAATCTATTTTATTTAGGGAAATTTTCTAAAATTTGGAAACAGAAAATGATGATTACATGATTTAATGTCCTGCTACAGCACTTTCTAAAAAGTTAACCTGGGTGCCTTCTAGTTCTCCTGGAAATGTAACTTAGCTTGACCTACAGTTTATAAATAATTAGGGCCAGGCATTTTATAACATAAAGTTAGAAGTTAATTTGCAGAAAACTAGTAAGATGTGTGTTATGGATCAAATTGTGCTCCCCCATCAAATTCCTGTGTTGAGGTCCTAACCCCCAGTGTGGCTGTATCTGGAGATCTGGACCTGTTAGGAGGTAATATAAGTTAAGTGAGGTCATTGGGTAGGAACTTAATTCAATAGAACTATTGTCCTTATAAGAAAAAGAGACAAGAGAGCGCTCTAATCACACACACACACACACACACACACACACACACACACACACACACACACACACACACACACACACACACACCAACCACCTCCTTCCTTGCCCTCTAATGAGCCAGGGAAGGCAAGGATCTTTGTTATTAGTGCATCCCAAGCTCTTACTAGAAACCTGTATAGCACATTCAATAAATTGAATGAATTTAAGAGGAAAAATCATCTAATCATTTCAATAGATTGAAAAGAAGTATTTAAAAAAAATTCAATATAAAGTCATCATTTCAAAAAATCCCAGCAACTGGTAATAAAAAGGAAGTTCCTAACTCCTGAAATGAATTAGCCATTATAGCGACGTTACAGGATACAAAGGTAGTATACAAACATAAAATGCTTTATATCAGCAATGAACGAGTAGAACTTGAAATTAAAAACACAATACAATTTATATTAGCACCCCCCTCAAACAAGTGCTTAAGTATAGATATCTATTAGATATAGATATTGATATTGATATATACTTAAGTATAGATATCTATGAATTCCTGGACCCAATTCCAACACCAAGAAATCTTTAGCTACAAGCAGGGTGTCCAAGAATTCGACTCAATTCTGACACTGTCTACCCAGAGATAGCATAAAATTCCACAGGTTAAAGGTTCATTCTATAAGACTTCCCTCCCATCCCTCCACTCCAGATCCTAGTTACAAGCTCCAGGCTGTTAACTGTGCTTCTGAACAACCAGCTACAGAATGGAGGTTCTAACATTCTCCTCTTTAAATATGATTAATTTGCCAGACCAGATTACAGAACTCAGGGAAATGCTTCCATTTACCAGTTTACTAAAGATATGATAAAGGATACAAATCAATAGCCAGATGAAGAGACACATTGGGTCAGGTCCCAAACAAAGGAGTTTTTGTCCTCAATGGAGCCTGGGGTCTGGCTTGGTGGTATAGGGAAGCATTCTGGTTTTCCCAGGCATGGAAACTACAAAATAGGGACCAAAATTTGTCCTCAGGATTTCATGGAGTGTTCATTATATAATCATCATTGATTATGTTATTGACCAATGGCTGAATCAACCTCCATCCCTTCTTGCCACAATGTGGGATGAGACTGAAAGTTCCAGCACTTTAATCATATGGTTGGTCCTTGTGGCAACCAGCGCACAGAAATGGTTGGGGTCCAAAACCACCTTAATTAATAACATGACACCCATGTCACCTTTATGACTCTAAAACTTTTTCAAGCTGTGGCTGAAGACCAGATATATATGAGAAATATATTTTGGTCATCTGACCAAAATATATTTCTTATAAATCATTATAGTGCAAAATCTAAAATAGTTACAAGATTTATATGAGGAAAACTAAGTATCTCTGATGAAAAAAAATAAAGGACTAAGTAAATGGAGAGATATTCCATGTTTATGAATAGAAAGACTTTGATGTTGTCAAGATGTCAGTTCTTCCCAACTTGATCTATAGATGTAACGCAATCCCAATCAAAATCCCCCAAGTTATTTCATAGGTATGGACAAACTGATTCTTAAGTTCATATAGAGAGGCAAAAGACCCATAATGGGCAATATAAAACTGAAGGAGAAGAACAAAATTGGAGTGTCAACACTCCCTAACTTCAAGACTTACTATAAAACTACAGTAATCTAGACCATGTGGCATTAGGAAAGAATAGATAAATAGATCAATGGAACAGAATATAGAGCCCAGAAATAGACCTTCCTGAATATAGATCAACTGTTTTTTCTTTTTGCTGATACAGTATATACTTTATTACTTGTATTTTAATGAACAATTTCATTTCTAAGGATGAAATATTTTAGGGAGTATGCAAAGGCTGTAAGAAGACTGTAGTGGCCAAGGGCTGGTCTTTTTTTCTTTCTTAAGAAAAAAGGCTTGGGTAAATTGAGATTAACTTAAGCTAGCAATTAATATACTATTCAGCTGCACGTTATTCATGAAAAGGAAAATATGTTAATATATGAGAAGTTAAAATTGTATTTCCTATTGTCTTGAAAACAGTGGCAAAAATATAATTCAGGATTGTATGTCTCTAGCCTGGCTTCTCACTTCAATCATGAAGGTGATGGCACAGGCGTTATCTGTCTGTATATCATGGCCAATTATCATTCATGTGCTTTCTTTGGTTGGTTATACACCCTCTGTTCTCGTTATGTTTCTCCCACTCTCTCAACTGAATGGTGGCAATGCCCCCTCTCCCCCCACCAGTATGAGGACTAAATCCAAAAGGAGAAACTGGATCACCTTACTTTTCCCCAATCTA
This sequence comes from Smutsia gigantea, assembly GCA_032199065.1. Classification (NCBI taxonomy): domain Eukaryota; kingdom Metazoa; phylum Chordata; class Mammalia; order Pholidota; family Manidae; genus Smutsia; species Smutsia gigantea. The sequence goes on from JAVSCE010013112.1 coordinate 38,343, forward strand.
AACTTTTTGTTGAGCCATTACAGAAAGAGTTAGACATGATCTGCCTTCTCTGTTACACTCATCAGTTCTGACACACAGAATAGCAAATGAAGCAGATTTACACAATACTAGTGTCTTGGTACTTTCACACTCTGGAACAAACACATTTACAAAGAGCTCTGGGAGTGTTAACAGGCCCTGAAAAAAATTATGAATATCATCTCTGGTATAAAAGAATGCAAAACATCCTGTTCCAAATGGTCCCTGAGCACACTGTTCATTCCAGCAAGGAGTCACCAGAGAGGTAATGAGTGAAAGACGTTTTCTCCAATTTGAGGACCGCTGAACAGTACCAGAGACGGCACGCCAGCCAGGCCGATCAAGGTTCTAACTGGCGAATTCCCCCCAACTAACTTTAAATCTTGTGCACTGGAAAGACTCTGACGTTGGATGCAAACACAACACTTTAGACCTGAGGAGTGGCAGCTGGGGTACAGCAGCCCTGCCACAGAAGATTCAAGAGAACGGGATAGAGGACTTCCGGGAAGATGGCGGCAAGAGCAGGGCAGCAGAAATATCCTCCCCCAAACCATATACACTTATGATAATACAACAAATACAACTATTACTAAAAGAGAGACCAGACGATACAGGACAACACTCAGCCTGCAGCTACACCCGAGAGGACTCGGCACCCTGTGAGGCGGGTAAGATACGGAGCCGCCACCCGGCGGGACCCGAGCCCTCGCCCACCCCAGCGCACCGGCGGGAGGAGAGGATTCAGAGCCGGGAGGGAGTGGAAGCACACCCCGCGACATAGCCAGCCCTGGTGATCTGCGCCAGGAGCACTGAAACACATCGCACAGTGTATCGGAGATTGGAGAGACAGAGGTGCAGGATCCAAGACGGCAGGTCCCCTCAGTCGGTTCCCCGGGACAAAAAAAAAAGCACGCTATTTCTTAGGGGTCTTAAAGAGACAGGGGCCCAATGGAGGAGCAGGCTAGGAGTCCTGGGGAGTTTCTGACCCCTTGGCTGGCAGCTCGTAAAAAGCAGCCACCTCCCATTCGTTCCCTCCCCGGCCGGAGTCTCAAAGGGCACAGCAGAACCGCCGGGGCTGCAGAATAGTGGAACAGCAGCGCCACCTACAGCATCCTCACAGAATGCACACCCCGCAGGCGTTTTTGTTTTTGTTTTTTCTTTTTTTTCTTTTTCTGACCACTTCTATTGCTATGAAAAGACAGAGGAATATGGTACAAAAAAAACTTAGACAACCCCAGAGAGGGAGCCTGACGGGATGGACATGCACAATCTTCCTGAAAAAGAATCCAGAATAAAAGTCATAACCATACTGATGGATCTACAGAGAAATATGCAAGAGCTAAGGGAGGAAGTAAGGGAAGTGAGGGAAGACACTGCAGAAATGAGACAAGTGATCGATAGGCTTAGCAGCAGACTGGACGAGATGCAAGAGACTGTTAATGGAATAGAAATCACACAAGCACTGAAAACACACTAGAACAGATGGACCTAACAGACATCTACAGAGCAGTACACCCAAAAGCAACAGCACACACAGTCTTCTCAAATGCACATGGAACATTTTCCAGAATAGACCGGATACTAGGCTACAAAAAGAACCTCAGTAAATTCAAAAATATTGAAATTCTACGAACCAACTTCTCAAATCACAAAGATATAAAACTAGAAATAAATTTTAGAAAGAAAACAGAAAGGCTCACAAATACATGGAGACTTAACAACATTCCCCTAAATAATCAATGGGTCAACGACCAAATTAAAACAGAGATCAGAGAATATATGGAGACCAATGACAATAACACAAAGCCGCAACTTCTGTGGGACGCAGCAAAGGCAGTTCTAAGAGGAACCAGGCCTATTTAAAGAAGGAAGAACATTCCCAAATGAATAGTCTAAAGACACAACTACTGAAATTGAAAAAAGAAGAACAAATGAGGCCCAAAGTCACCAGAAGGAGGGACATAATAAAGATCAGAGAATAAATAAATAAAATTGAGAAGAATAAAATAGAAAAAAAATCAATGAAACCAAGAGCTGGTTCTTTGAAAAAATAAACAAAATAGATAAACCCCTAGCCAGACTCATTAAGAGAAAAAGAGAATCTACACAAACAGAATGGGAAATAAGAAAGGTAAAATCATAAGGGACCCTACAGAAATACAAAGAATTATTAGAGAATACTATGAGAATCCATAGCGTAACAAGCTGGAAAACCTAGAAGATATGGACAACTACTTAGAAAAATACAACCTTCCAAGACTGACGAAAGAAGAAACAGAAAAACTAAACAGACCAATCACCAGCAACGAAATTGAATCGGTAATCAAAAAACTACCCAAGAACAAAACCCCTGGGCCAGATGGATTCAGCTCTGAATTCTACCAGACATATAGAGAAGAAATAATACCCATTCTCCTTAAAGTTTTCCAAAAAATAGAAGAGGAGGGAATACTTCCAAACTCATTCTATGAAGCCAGCATCACTCTAATACCAAAACTGGGCAAAGACCTCACCAAAAAAGAAAATTACAGACCAATATCCCTGATGAACGTAGATGCAAAAATACTCAACAAAATATGAGCAAACTGAATTCAAAAAAACATCAAGAGGATCGTACACCATGATCAAGTGGGATTCATCCCAGGGATGCAAGGATGGTCCAACATTCCAAAATCCATCAACATCATCCACCACATCAACAAAAAGAAGAACAAAAACCACATGATCATCTCCACAGATGCTAAAAAGCATTTGGCAAAATTCAGGATCCATTCATGATTAAAACTCTCAACAAAATGGGTATAGACGGCAAATACCTCAACATCATAAAGGCCATATATGGCGAACCCACAGCTAACATCATACTTAACAGTGAGAAGCTGAAAGCTTTTCATCTAAGATCGGGAACAAAACAGGGATGCTCACTCTCCCCACTGTTATTCAAAATAGTACTGGAGGTCCTAGCTATGGCAACCAGACAAAACAAGGAAATACAAGGCATCCAGATTGGTAAAGAAGAAGTCAAATTGTCACTATTTGCAGATGACATGATATTGTACATAAAAAACCCTAAAGACTCCACTCCAAAGCCACTAGAACTAATATCTGAATTCAGCAAAGTTGCATGTTACAAAATTAACACACAGAAATCTGTTGCTTTCCTATACACTAACGATGAGCTAACAGAAAGAGAAATCAGGAAAACAATTCCATTCACAATTGCATCAAAAAGAATAAAATACCTAGGAATAAACCTAATGAAGGAAGTGAAAGACCTATATCCTGAAAACTACAAGACACTCCTAAGAGAAATTAAAGAGGACACTAACAAATGGACATTCATCCCATGCTCTTGGCTAGGAAGAATAAATATTGTCAAAATGGCTATATTACCTAAAGCAATCTACAGATTCAACACAATCCCTATCAAACTACCAACAGCTTTCTTCAATGAACTGGAACAAATAATTCTAAAATTCATATGGAACCACAAAAGACCCCGAATAGCCAAAGCAATCCTGAGAAGGAGGAATAAAACAGGGGGAATTACGCTCCCTGACTTCAAGCTCTACTACAAAGCCACAGTAATCAAGACAATTTGGTATTGGCACAAAAACAGACCCACAGACCAGTGGAACAGAATAGAAAATCCAAACATTAACCCAAACATATACAGTCAATTAATATTTGATAAAGGAGCCTTGGATATACAATGGGGAGATGACGACCTCTTCAGCAGCTGGTGTTGGCAAAACTGGACAGCTACATGTAAGAGAATGAAACTGGACTACTGTCTAACCCCATACACAAAAGTAAACTCAAAATGGATCAAAGACCTGAATGTAAGTCATGAAACCATAAAACTCTTAGAAAAAAACATAGGCAAAAATCTCTTAGACATAAACATGAGCAACTTCTTCATGAACATATCTCCCCGGCAAGGGAAACAAAAGCAAAAATGAACAAGTGGGACTATATCAAGTTGAAAAGCTTCTGTACAGCAAAGGACACCATCAGTAGAACAAAAAGACATCCTACAATATGGGATAATATATTCATAAATGACGTATCTGATAAGGGGTTGACGTTCCAAATATATAAAGAACTCACGCACCTTAACAAACAAAAAGCAAATAATCTAATTAAGAAACGGGCAGAGGACATGAATAGACACTTCTCCAAAGAAGAAATTCAAATGGCCAACAGGCACATGAAAAGATGCTCCACATCGCTAATCATCAGAGAAATGCAGATTAAAACCACAATGCGATATCACCTCACACCAGTGAGGATGGCCAACATCCAAAACACAAACAACAACAAATGTTGGCGAGGATGTGGAGAAAAGGGAACCCTCCTACACTGCTGGTGGGAATGCAAATTAGTTCAACCATTGTGGAAAGCAGTATGGAGGTTCCTCAAAAAACTCAAAATAGAAATAGCATTTGACCCAGGAATTCCACTCCTAGGAATTTACCCTAAGAATGCAGCAGCCCAGTTTGAAAAAGACAGATGCACCCCTATGTTTATCACAGCACTATTTCCAATAGCCAAGAAATGCAAGCAACCTAAGTGTCCATCAGTAGATGAATGGATAAAGGAGAAGTGGTACATATACACAATGGAATATTATTCAGTCATAAGAAGAAAACAAATCCTACCATTTGCAACAACAGGGAGGTAGCTAGAGGGTATTATGCTCAGTGAAATGAGCCACGTAGAAAAAGGCAAGTATCAAATGATCTCACTCATATGTGAAGTATAAGAACAAAGAAAAAAACTGAAGGAACAAAACAGGAGCAGACTCACAGAACCCAAGAATGGAGTAATAGTTACCAAAGGGAGAGGAACTGAGGAAGATGGGTGGGAAGGGAGGGACAAGGGGGACAAAGGGACATTACAAATCGCAGACATAATGTAGGGGCGAGCACGGGGTGGGGACTGTACAACTCAGAGAAGACAAGTAGTGATTCTATAGCATCTCAGTACGCTGATGGACTGTGAGTTTAATGGGGTTGGTGTGGGGGACCTGATGAAGGGGGTTGTTTAATAACCATAATATTGCACATGTAATCGTAGACTAATGATACCAAAATAAATTATAAAAAAAGAGTAAAGGATAGTTTCAAGACTCCTCTACTCCCTTTTCCAGGAAATCAGTAAATGTTCCATTGTCAACAGGAATTAATAAATATTCCACTCCATCCATTCCCTTCTTTGTTCTTGCAAGCTTTTGCTTCCTAAATTTAATTAACTGGGCCTGAAGTGTCATATCGCTGTTAATGAGGAATGCCTCCCAACATTGCTGGTAAAAATCTTGAAAAGAAAGTCCAATGTAAGAAGGGTTTTCTTGGTTTCCAGCTGGTACTTTATTAGTACACTGAAAATCCCCCTTGCCGTGGGGGTAAGATTTCATAAGACATGAGTTAGGGAAGTAAGTGGTGGTGATCCAGACTGTTTAACCAGAATTCTCATAGGAGGTTTTTTTTCAGTATAAGGACTATGTGTAGTCGTTTCATCCCGGAGCCAATTATACTCTGTTTTGCATGATTCCACATGAGAGGAGTATTGAGGTTATCAATAGATGCTATAAGGTATATCTTATGTAAAGATGACAACTCTCCAATAATTTGCTGGCTTTTGTCTCCTCTGAACATTTGGCTCTCCAAATTGTAGATGAGAAGGAAGAGTTTTAAAGCAGAATCTTTTAAAAATTTGTTTATTACCCAGTCTAGCTGATCCAGCACAGTTTGGAAAGTACCCATATGATTGAGGACCTCTTCTGTTACAGAATTCAGGTTTGATTTCACACTGATTTCAGAAAAGAAGCCATTGATGACATGAACGGAGTCTTGCAGCATGATAGTTCAAAATCTTTCTAGTAAATCTCTCTTAGAATCCAAACCATAAAGCACAACATTGAACCCCAGGTGTAACTGTGGCATCTATTTATGAAATAATTGTGCATATTGTTGATTTAGTTATTTAAGTTCAGTAGAAGAGGAAGGAGAAACGTTGCTCAGTAACTTACACAAAGTTTGCCGATCCAATTTCACTGTCCTTAGTTTCTGCAGGGGTCTATCAGACGAAACTTTTGAACTGCTGTGAGCTTCAAAATATTCGTGTACTAAGTCACTTGTTTTATCTTTTTTCATTTTCTGAGGAGTTTCTTTGCAAACAGAAGCTGAATTACTCTATTCTGAGGTTGAATCTTTTGGCTCAATATGACTTCGTTAGTGTCTTCTTCATGTTCTTGTGTAATGCCTTCATCATCCTGTCAGTTAGAAGCAGACTATTCACTTTCACTGTCAGAATGAGACCTTTGAACCATTATTCTTTTCCTTAGGCCATGAGGTTCTGTTGACAGAAATTCACTTTTATCATTGTTCTTCAACTGAACTTTGAAGCCCATGCCCCTTGCTACACTGAGGAATGTTTATCATAATTTCAGGATTATTCTTCAAATTGAATGAAACATTTTTTCTTGGGTTCTGAAGTCGGAGAACTTCTCCCTATTAGTTGCATGAAATATCTTTTTCCATCCCTTCACTTTTAGTCTGTGTATGTCTTTGGGTTTGAAGTGAGTTTCTTTTAGGCAGCATATAGATGGGTCTTGTTTTTTATCCATTCAGTGACTCTATGTCTTTTTTTTAAAGGTATTATTGATATACACTCTTATGAAGGTTTCACATGAAAAAACAATGTCGTTACTACATTTACCCATATTATCAAGTCACCACCACGTACCCCATTGCAGTCACTGTCTATCAGTGTAATAAGATGCCAAGACTCACTACCTGTCTTTTCTGTGCTACACTGTATCCCCAGTGATTCCTCCCCCCCCCCCGCCCCCCGACACCATGTGTGCCAGTCATCCACTTCTCCCTTCCTCCCCTCTCTCCCTCCCTCCCCCACCCCTCCCCTTTGGTAACCTCAAGTCCCTTTTTGGAGTCTGTGAGTCTGCTGCTGTTTTGTTCCTTCAGTTTTGCTTTGTTGTTATACTCCACAAATGAGGGAAATCATTTGGTACTTGTCTTTCTATGCCTGATTTATTTCACTGAGCATAATACCCTCTAGCTTCATCCATGTGGTTACAAAAGGTAGGATTTGTTTTCTTCTTATGGCTGAATAATATTTCATTGTGTATATGTACCACATCTTCTTTAGCCATTCATTTACTGAAGAGCACTTAGGCTGCTACCATATCTTGGCTATTGTAAACAGTGCTGTGATAAACATAGGGGTGCATATGTCTTTTTGAATCTGAGAACATGTTTTCCATGGGCAAATTCCTAGGACTGGACTTGGTCAAATGGTATTTCTATTTTGAGTTTTTTGAGGAATCTCCATACTGCTTTCCACAATGGATGAACTAGCTTACATTCCCACCAGCAGTGTAGGAGGGTTTCCCTTTCTCCGCCTCCTTGCCATCATTTGTTGTTCTTAGTCTTCTTGATGCTCGCCATCGTTACTGGTGTGAGGTGATATCTCATTGTGGCTTTAATTTGCATTACCCTGATGATAGATGTGGAGCATCTTTTCATGTGTCTGTTGGCCATCTGAATTTCGTCTTTGGAGAACTGTCTCTTCATATCCTCTGCCCATTTTTTAATTGGGTTATTTGCTTTATGGGTGTAGAGGCATGTAAGTTCTTTATATATTTTGGATGTTAACCCCTTGTCAGATATGTCATTTAAAAATATATTCTCCCATATTGTAGGATGCCTTTTCGTTCTGTTGATGGTGTCCTTTGCCGTACAGAAACTTTTTAGTTTTATGTAGTCCCATGAGTTCATTTTTGCTTTTGTTCCCTTGCTCAAGGAGATGCATTCAGGAAGAAGTTGCTCATGTTTATATTCAGGAGATTTTTGCCTATGTTGTCTTCTAAGAGTTTTATGGTTTCATGACTTACATTCAGGTCTTTGATCCATTTCGAGTTTACTGTTGTGTATGGGGTTAAACAACAATCCAGTTTAATTCTTCTGCATGTAGCTGTCCAGTTTTGCCAACACCAGGTGTTGAAGACGCTGTCATTTCACCATTGTATATCCATGACTCCTTTATTGTATATTAATTGACCATATATGGTTGGGTTATATCTGGACTCTCTAGTCTGTTCCATTTGTCTATTGTTCTGTTCTTGGGCCAGTACCAAATTGTCTTGATTACTGTGGCTTTGTAGTAGAGCTTGAAGTTGGAGAGCATAATCCCCCCAGCTTTATTCTTTCTTCTCAGAATTGCTTTGGCTATTTGGGGTCTTTTGTGGTTCCATATGTATTTTAGAATGATTTTCTCTACTTCATTGAAGAATGCTGTTGGTATTTTGATAGGAATAGCATTGAATCTGTAGATTTCTTTAGGCAGGATGGTCATTTTGACACTACTGATTCTTCCTACCCATGAGCATGAGATGTGTTTCCATTTATTGGTATCTCTTTAATTTCTCTCAAGAGTGTCTTGAAGTTTTCAAAGTATCGGTTTTTCACTTCCTTGGTTAGGGTTATTCCTAGGTATTTTATTCTTTTTGATCCGGTTGTGAATGGAATTGTTTTTCTGATTTATCCCTCTGCTAGTTCATCATTAGTGTATAGGAATGCAACAGATTTCTGTGTATTAATTTTGTATTCTGCAACTTTGCTGAATTCAGATATTAGATCTAGTAGTTTTTGAGTGGATTCTTTAGGGATTTTTATGTACAATGTCATGTCATCTGCAAACAGGGACAGTTTAAATTCTTCCGTACCAATCTGGATGCCCTTTATTTTTTTGTGTTGTCTGATTGCTGTGGTGAAGACCTCCAGAACTATGTTGAATAAAAGTGGAGAGATTGGGCATCCTTCTCTTGTTCCTGATCTTAAAGGAAAGGCTTTCAGCTTCTCGCTGTTAAGTATAATGTTAGCTGTGGGTTTGTCATGTATGGCCTTTATGATGTTGAGGTCCTCGCCCTCTACACCCATTTCGTTGAGAGTTTTTATCATGAATGGATGTTGAATTTTGTCAAATGCTTTTTTGGCACCTATGGAGATGATAGTGTGGTTTTTGTCCTTTTTGTTGATGTGGTGGATGATGTTAATCTATTTTCCAATATTGTACTATCCTTGCATCCCTGGAATAAATCGTGCTTGATCATGATGTATGATTTTTTTGATATATTTTTGAATTCTATTTGCTAATATTTTGTTGAGCATTTTTGCATCTGTTTCTTTTTTTGTGATGTCTTTGCCTGGTTTTGGTATTATAGTGATGCAGACCTCATAGAATGAGTTTCGAAATATTCCCTCTTCTTCTACTCTTTGGAAAACTTTAAGGAGGATGGGTATTAGGTCTTCACTAAAGGTTTGATAAATTTCAACAGTGAATCCATGTGGCCCAGGGATTTTGTTCTTAGGTAGTTTTTTGGTTATCAATTCAATTTCATTGCTCATAATCGGTCTGTTCCAATTTTCTGTTTCTTTCTGGGTCAGTGTTGGAAGGTTGTATTTTTCTAGAAAGTTGTCCATTTGTTCTAGGTTATCCAGTTTGTTAGCATGCAATTTTTCATAGTGTTCTTTCATAATTCTTTGTATTTCTGTGGTGTCCATAGTGATTCCTCCGTTCTCATTTTTTATTCTGTTTATGTGTGTAGACTCTCTTTTTTTCTTGATAAGTCTGGCTAGGGGTTTCTCTATTTTGTTTATTTTCTAGAAGAACTAGGTCTTGCTTTCATTGATGGTTTCTATTGTTTTATTCTTTCCGATTTTATTTATTTCTGCTCTAATCTTTATTATGTCCCTCCTTTTACTGACTTTGGGCCTCATTGTTCTTCTTTCTCTAGTTTCATTAATTGTGAGTTTAGACTATTCATATGGGATTGTTCTTCTTTCCTGAGGTAGGCCTATATTGCAATATACTTCCCTCTCAGCACAGTCTTCACTGCATCCCACAGATTTTGCAGTGTTGAATTATTGTTGTCATTTGTCATATTGCTTGATCTTGTGTTTTTATTTGGTCATTGATCCATTGGTTATTTAGGAGCATGCTGTGAAGCCTCCATGTGTCTGTGGGATTTTTCATTATCTTTGCATAATTTATTTCTAGTTTCATACCTTTGTGGTCTGAGAAACTGGTTGGTACAATTTCAATCTTTTTGAATTTACCGAGGCTCTTTTTGTGACCTAGTATATGATCTATTCTTGAAAATGTTCCATGTGCACTTGAGAAGAATGTGTATCCTGTTGCTTTTGGATGGGGTATTCTGTAGATGTCCATTAGGTCCATCTGTTCTAATGTGTTGTTCAGTGCCTCTGGGTCCTTACTTATTTTCTGTCTGGTTGATCTGTCCTTTAGAGTTAGTGGTGTGTTGAAGTCTCCTAAAATGAATGCATTACATTCTATTTCCCCTTTTAATTCTGTTAGTATTTGCTTCACATATGTAGGTGCTCCTGTGTTGGCTGCATAGATATTTATAATGGTTATATACTCTTGTTGGACTGACCCCTTTATCATTATGTAATGTCCTTCTGGGTCTTATGTAACTTTATTTGTTTTGAAGTCTATTTTGTCTGATACAAGTAGTGCAACTCCTGCTTTTTTCTCCCTATTATTTGCATGAAATATCTTTTTCCATCCCTTCACTCTTAGTCTCTGTGTTTTTGGGTTTAAAGTGAGTCTCCTGAAGGCAGCATGTAGATGTGTCTTTTTTTTTTTATCCATTCAGTGACTCTGTGTCTTCTGATTGGTGCATTCAGACCATTTACATTTAGGGTGATTATCGATATGTGTGTACTTATTGCCATTGTAGACTTTATGTTTACTAAAGATTCAAGTGTAGCTTCTTTACCAGTCTAACTTATCTCAGTATGCTATTTCAACACAATCTAAAAGTTCTTTTTTGTCCTCCCTTCTTTTTCTTCCTCTTCCACTATTTATGTATTAGGTATTGTATTCTATACTCTTTGTGTATTTCTTGACTGACTTTGTGGGTAGTTGATTTGATTTTGCATTTGCTTAGTTGTTATTTTGTCTACTTCCATTACTGTGGTTTTATTTTCTCTGGTGTTAGTTATTTAGCCTTAGGAGCACTTCCATCTATAGCAGTCCCTCCAAAATACACTGTAGAGATGGTTTGTGTGAGGTAAATTCCCTCAACTTTTGCTTATCTGGAAATCATTTTACCTCTTCTTTAAATTTAAATGATAATCATTCTGGATAGAGTATTCTTGGTTCAAGGCCCTTCTGTTTCATTGCATTAACTATGTCATGACACTCCCTTCTGGCCTTGTAAGGTTTCTGCTGAGAATCTGATGATAGTGTGATGGGTTTTCCTTTGTATATGATCTTTTTTTCTCTCTCTGGCTGCTTTTAATACTCTGTTCTTATCCTTGATCTTTGCCTTTTTAATTATTATATGTCTTGGTTTTGTCTTCCTTGGGTCCCTTGTGTTAGGAGATCTGTGCACCTCTATGGCTTTAGAGACCATCTCTTTCCCAAGAGTGGGAAAGTTCTCAGTAATTACCTCCTCAAGGCCCTTTCTATCCCTTTTTCTCCTTCTTCTTTTGGTACCCCTATAATGCGAATATTGTTCTTTTTCTATTGGTGACCAGTTCTTTCAATATTCTTTTATTCGTAGAGATCCTTTTTTCTCTCTGTGCCTCAGCTTCTTTGTATTCCTCTTCTCTAATTTCTATTTCATTTACTCTCTCTTCTATTGCATCTAATCTTCTTTTAAATCCCTTCATTGTATGTTTCATTTCAGATCTTGTATTCTTCAACATTTGTATCTCATTCCTGAATTCCTACGTGAGTTTTTGAATATTTTTCTCTAGCTCCATGAGCATGTTTATGATTTTTATTTTGAAATCTCTTTCAGGAAGATTGATGAATTAAGTTTCACTTGGTCCTCTTTCTATTGTTTGTGGGATTTTGCTTTGAACTTGTTTCCTTTGATGTTTATATGTGTAGATGGTGCCCTCTAGTGCCTGGAAGCTCTTCTCTCTGGAGCTGCTCAGCCCCTGGATGATGGCCGGGGATCACAGGCTACCCATGCTGGGGCGTGTCGGGAGGAAAGAGCTGTTTCCTGCTTCCCAGCTGCATTGCATGTCTCCACTGCCAGAGCCATTGAGCTGAGTGCACAAGAAGCCTTTATGGTTTTAACTTGCAGCTGCCATAGGCGGGTACGCTCTCTGGCTGGTCTGGCGCAATGGCGGGGTCCGCCAGTTTCTGGCTGGGAGGAAGCACACTGCGTATTGTAGTGGTGGGCCTCATAGCTGCATTGCCAGTCAGGGGGATAGAGGGCCTGAAGCTCTTGAAGGCTCCAAACCTGCTGGGCAGAGAGCTCCTGGACAATTTTGTCCACCTGTCTTTTCTCCTGAGCAGCAAGCTCTGTGCAATCCTTGTCCCTTTAGTAGCCCTTTCACTGTTAGGAAGTCTCTCAGACTGCCCACCTTTCTGTTGTCTCAGAGTGCCTGGACGTGGATCCCTGTTTTCCACAAGTAGCTGGAATCTCAGTCTCCTCAAGTATTCCACCTGTCTTAGCTTTCAAACCCCACTAATGTCCAGTGTACCATGTAATATAGGTTCATGCTTCCAGAGCAGATCTCCAGGACTGGGGGTTCAGCAGTCCTAGGCATGCACCCCCTCCCTGCCTCATTTGTCTTCTTCCTTCCAGTGATCTGAGGTGGGGAAGGGCTTGGGTTCCTCCAGATTAGTGCTTTGGTACTTTACCCTTTTCTTTGATGTATGTTGGTTTCCCCAGGTTTAGACAATTTGCTGCCGCCTTCTTTCTTGTTGCTCTTTTAAGATTTGATATATTTGCTATATTTACATATTATATGTGGTTTTGGGAGGAGGTTTCTGTCTTACCTCTCCTGCTGCCATCTTTAATCCTCTGTCTTGGGTTAATCTTATTTGGAACTCTGTCGGCTTCCTGGATCTGAATTTCTGTTTCATTCCCCAGGTTGGGGAAGTTTTCAGCTATTATTTCTTCAGATTTGTTTCTTTCTCCTTTTCTCTCTCTTCTCCTCTGTTACCCTTGTAAAGCAAATATTACTATGCTTGGTGTTATCCCAGAGGTTGCTTACCCTATCCTCGTTTTCTTAAATTATCATTGATATACAATCTTATGTTGGTTTCAAATATACTACACACTGATATAACATTTACTCATATTATTAAATCCTCACCCCCTCTAGTGTGGTCACTATCTTGCAATGTAGTAAGACGTTACAGTACCATTGCTTATATTCTCCATGCTGTACTACTGTCCCCATGACCAATTTATATTGTGATTGTGGATTATTGTGTCCCTTTATCCCTTTAACCCTTCCCCCTATCCCCTCCTCCCCCACTTAGTAACCACTAGCCACTTCTTGGTGTCTATGAGTCTACTGTTATTTTGTTCCCTCTGTTTTGCTTTGTTATTATACTCCACAAATAAGTGAAATCATATGGTACTTATTTTTATTTGCCTGGCTTACTTCACTGAGCATAATATCCACTAGATCCATTCATATTGTTGCAAATGGGAGGATTTCTCTTTATGACTGAATAATATTCCATTGCGTATATGTACTATGTCTTCTTTATTCATTCATCTATTGGTGGACACTTAGACTGCTTCTATATCTTGGCTATTGTAAACAGTCCAGCAATAAACATAGGGGTGCCTTTGTCTCTTTGATTCGAGGATTTTGTTTTCTTTGGGTAAATTCCTAGAAGTGGAATTATTGGGTCAAATGGTATTTCTATTTTTAGTGTGAATGAAACTTCATACTGTTTTCCACAGTGGTTGCACCAATTCTCAGGCCAGCCAACAGGGTAGGAAGGTTCCTATTTCTCCACACCCTCACCAACATTTGTTGTATCTTGTCTTTTGGACAGTGACCATTCTAACTGGTGTGAGGTGGTATCTCATTGTGGTTTTAATTTCCATTTCTCTTATGATTAGTAATGTGGAGCATCTTTTCATGTATGTATTGGCCATTTGTATTTCTTTTTTGGATAAATGTCCAGATCCTCCACCCATTTTTTATTGGGTTATTTGTATTTCAGGTGTTGAGCATATGAACTCTTTATATGTTTTGGATGTTAACCCCTTATCAGATGAGTCATTTACAAATATATTCTCCCATACTGTTGGATGCATTTTGGTTCTGCTGATGGTGTCCTTTGCTTTACATAAGTGTTTTAGTTTGATGTAGTCCCACTTGTTCGTTTTTTATTTCATTTCCCTTGGCTGAGGAGATGTGTCCAGGAAAAAGTTGCTCATGTTTATGTTCAAGAGTATTTTGCCTATGTTTTCTTCTAAGAGTTTTATGGTTTTATGACTTACAATCAGGTCTTTGATCCATTTCGAGTTTGCTTTTGTATATGGAGTTAGACAATAATCCATTTTCATTCTCTTACATGTAGCTGTCCCGTTTTCCCAACATCAGTTGTTGAAGAGGCTGTCTTTTCCCCATTGAATATCCATGGCTCCTGCATGGTATATTAATTGACCATATATGTGTGGGTTTATATCTAATCTCTCTATTCTGTTCCACTGATCTATGGGTCTGTTTTTGTGCCAGTATCAAAATGTTATGATTACTGTAGCTTTGTAATAGAGGTTGAAGCCAGGGAGCATAATATCCCCTTCTTTCCTCTTGTTTCTCAGGATTGCATTGGCTATTCAGGGTCTTTTGTGGCTCTATATGAATTTTCAAACTATTTGTTCTAGTTCATTGAACAATGCTGTTGGTATTTTATTAGGGATTGCATTGAATCTGTAAATTTCTCTGGGCAGGATGGTCATTTTAATAATATAATTCTTCTTGTCCATGAGCATGGGATAGATTTCCCTTTGGTGTCTTCTGTGATTTCTCTCATGAGTGTCTTATGGTTTTCAGAGTAAAGTTCTTTCACCTTCTTGTTTAGGTTTATTCCTAGGTATTCTTTTCTTTTGATGAATTGTAAATGGAATTGATTTCCTGATTTCTCTTACTGCTAGTTTGTTATTAGTATATAGGAATGCAACAGATTTCTGTGTATTAATTTTGTATCCTGCAACTTTGCTTAATTCAGTTATTAGCTCTAATAATTTTTTGGTGGAGTTTTTAGGGATTTCTATGTATAATAGAAATTCAGTGAGTGTTTAACTTATTCCTTACCAGTTTGGATGCCTTTTAATCCCTTTGTGTTGTCTGACTGCTGTGGCTTGGACTTCCCATACTATGTTGAATAATGGTGGTGAGAATGGGCATCCTTGTCTTGTTCCCAATATTAGAGGAGAATATTAGGGCTTATCACTATTAAGTATGATATTGGCTGTGGATTAGTCATATATGGCCTTTGTTATGTTGAGGTCATTACCCTCTATACCCATTTTGTTAAGTTCTTCTCATAAATGGATGTTGAACTGTGTCAAATGCTTTTTCAGCATCTATAGAGATGATAATGTGATTTTTGTCCTTCTTTTTGTTGATGTGATGTGTGATATTGATTGGTTTATGAATACCATTCTTGCATCCGTGGAATAAATCCCACTTGGTCATGATGGATGACCTTTTTAATGCACATTTGAATTTGGTTTGCTAATATTTTGTTGAGTATTTTTGCATCTATGTACATCAGGGATATTGGTGTATAATTTTTTTTTTGTAGTGTCTTTTCCTAGTTTTGGTATTAGAGTGATGCTGGCCTCATAGAATGAGTTTGGAAATACTCCCTCCTCTTCCACCTTTTGGAATACTTTAAGGAGAATGGGCATTAGGTCTTCTTTAAATGTTTGATAAAATTCAGCTGTGGAGCCATCAGGACTTGGCTTTTCTTTTTAGATAGTTTTTTGATTACCAGTTCAACTTCATAGCTGGTAATTAGTCTGTCCAGATTTTCTGTTTCTTCCTGGGTCAGTCTTGGAAGGTTGCATTTTTCTAGAAAGTTGTCCATTTTTTCTAGGTTTTCCAATTTATTGGCATGTAATTTTTCATAGTATTATCTAATGATTCTTTGGATTTCTGTCGTGTCTGTTGTGATTAGTCCTCTTCCTTTCTAATATTGTTCATGTGTGTACACTCTATTTTTTTCTTGATAAGTCTGGCTAGGTATTTATCTATTTTGTTTAGTTTCTCAAAGAACTAGCTCCTTGTTTCATTAATTTTTTATCTTTTTATTCTTCTCTATTTCCTTCTGCTCTGATCGTTGCTATGTCCCTCCTTCAAACAACTTTGAGGTTCATTTGTTCTTCTTTTTCTAGTTTCTTTAGTTGTGAGTTTAGACTATTTATTTGGGCTTGCTCTTGTTTTTTGGATAATCCTTTATTGGTATGTACTTTTCTTTTGCAACTGCCTTCGCTGCATCCCACCCGTTTTTTAAAAAATATAATTAATTTTATTATCATTAACCTACAATTACATGTGCAAAATTATGGTTATTGAACTACCCCTTCATCAGGTTCCCCCGCCCCAACCCCATTACAGTCACTGTCCATCAGCGTAGTGAGATGCTATAGAGTCACTACTTGTCTTCTCTGAGTTGTACAGCCCTCCCCGTGCCCCCCCGAACATTACATCTGCAAATAGTAATGCCCCTTTTTTCCTCTTATCCCGCCCTTCCCACCCATTTTCCCCAGTCCCTTTCCCTTTGGTAACTATTAGTCCGTTCTTGGGTTCTGTGAGTCTACTGCTGTTTTGTTCCTTCAGTTTTTTTCTTAGTTCTTATACTACACATATGAGTGAAATCATTTGATACTTGTCTTTTTCGGCTTGGCTTATTTCACTGAGCATAATACCCTCTAGCTCCATCCATGTTGTTGCAAATGGTAGCATTTGTTTTCTTCTTATGGCTGAATAATATTCGATTGTGTATATCTACCACATCTTCTTTATCCATTCATCTACTGATGGACACTTAGGCTGCTTCCATTTCTTGGCTATTGTAAATAGTGCTGTGATAAACATAGGGGTGCATCTGTCTTTTTCAAACTGGGCTGCTGCATTCTTAGGGTAAATTCCTAGGAGTGGAATTCCTGGGTCAAATGCTATTTCTATTTTGAGTTTTTTGAGGAAACTCCGTACTGCTTTCCACAATGGTTGAACTAATTTGCAGTCCCACCAGCAGTGTAGGAGGGTTCCCTTTTCTCCACATCCTCGCCAACATTTGTTGTTGTTTGTGTTTTGGATGTTGGCCATCCTCACTGGTGTGAGGTGATATCTCATTGTGGTTTTAATCTGCATTTCTCTGATGATTAGCGATGTGGAGCATCTTTTCATGTGCCTGTTGGCCATCTGAATTTCTTCTTTGGAGAAGTGTCTATTCATGTCCTCTGCCCATTTCTTAATTGGATTATTTGCATTCTGTTTGTTAAGGTGCATGAGTTCTTTATATATTTTGGATGTCAACCCTTTATCAGATACGTTTTTTATGAATATATTCTCCCATACTGTAGGATGTCTTTTTGTTCTACTGATGGTGTCCTTTGCTGTACAGAAGCTTTTCAGCTTGATATAGTCCCACTTGTTCATTTTTGCTTTTGTTTCCCTTGCCCGGGGAGATATGTTCATGAAGAAGTCGCTCATGTTTATGTCCAAGAGATTTTTGCCTATGTTTTTTTCTAAGAGTTTTATGGTTTCATGACTTACATTCAGGTCTTTGATCCACCTTGAGTTTACCTTTGTGTATGGGGCTAGACAGTAGTCCAGTTTCATTCTCTTACATGTAGCTGTCCAGTTTTTCCAACACCAGCTGCTGAAGAGACTGTCATCTCCCCATTGTATATCCAAGGCTCCTTTATCAAATATTAATTGACTGTATATGTTTGGGTTAATGTTTGGATTTTCTATTCTGTTCCACTGGTCTGTGGGTCTGTTTTTGTGCCAATACCAAATTGTCTTGATTACTGTGGCTTTGTAGTAGAGCTTGAAGTCAGGGAGCGTAATTCCCCCTGTTTTATTCCTCCTTCTCAGGATTGCTTTGGCTATTCGGGGTCTTTTGTGGTTCCATATGAATTTTAGAATTATTTGTTCCAGTTCATTGAAGAAAGCTGTTGGTAGTTTGATAGGGATTGCATTGAATCTGTAGATTGCTTTAGGTAGTATAGCCATTTTGACAATATTTATTCTTCCTAGCCAAGAGCATGGGATGAATTTCCATTTGTTAGTGTCCTCTTTAATTTCTCTTAGGAGTGTCTTGTAGTTTTCAGAGTACAGGTCTTTCACTTCCTTCGTTAGGTTTATTCCTAGGTATTTTATTCTTTTTGATGCAATTGTGAATGGAATTGTTTTTCTGATTTCTCTTTCTGTTAGTTCATCATTAGTGTTTAGGAAAGCAACAGATTTCTTTGTGTTGATTTTGTATCCTGCAACTTTGCTCAATTCAGATATTAGTTCTAATAGTTTTGGAGTGGAGTCTTTAGGGTTTTTTTATGAACAGTATCATGTCATCTGCAAATAGTGACAATTTGACTTCTTCTTTACCAATCTGGATGCCTTGTATGTCTTTGTTTTGTCTGGTTGCTGTGGCTAGGACCTCCAGTACTATGTTGAATAACAGTGGAGAGAGTGGGCATCCCTGTCTTGTTCCCGATCTTAGATGAAAAGCTTTCAGCTTCTCGCCGTTAAGTATGATGTTAGCTGTGGGTTTGTCATACATAGCCTTTATGATGTTGAGGTACTTGCCCTCTATACCCATTTTGTTGAGAGTTTTAATCAGGAATGGATGCTGAATTTTGTCAAATGCTTTTTCAGCATCTATGGAGATGATCATGTGGTTTTTGTCCTTCTTTTTGTTGATGTGGTGGATGATGTTGATGGATTTTCGAATGTTGTACCATCCTTGCATCCCTGTGATGAATCCCACCTGATCAGGTTTTATGATCCTCTTGATGTATTTTTGAATTCGGTTTGCTAATATTTTGTTGAGTATTTTTGCATCTACGTTCATCAGGGATGTTGGTGTGTAATTTTCTTTTTAGGTGAGGTCTTTGCCCGGTTTTGATATTAGAGTGATGCTGGCTTCATAGAATGAGTTTAGAAGTATTCCCTCCTCTTCTATTTTTTGGAAAACTGTAAGGAGAATCGGTGTTATTTCTTCTCTATGTGTCTGGTAGAATTCAGAGGTGAATCCATCAGGCCCGGGGGTTTTCTTCCTGGGTAGTTTTTTGATTACCAATTCAATTTCGTTGCTGGTGATTGGTCTGTTTAGTTTTTCTGTTTCTTGCTTGGTCAGTCTTGGAAGGTTGTATTTTTCTAAGAAGTGGTCCATTTCTTCTAGGTTTTCCAGTTTGTTAGCATACAGATTCTCATAATATTCTCTTATAATTCTTTTTATTTCTATGGGGTCCATCGTGATTTTTCCTTTCTTGTTTCTGATTCTGTTTATGTGTGTAGATTCTCTTTTTCTCTTAATGAGTCTGGCTAGGGGTTTATCTATTTTGTTTATTTTTTCAAAGAACCAGCTCTTGGTTTCATTGACTTTTTCTATTGTTTTATTCTTCTCAGTTTTATTTATTTCTTCTCTGTTCTTTATTATGTCCCTCCTTTTGGTGATTTTGGGCCTCATTTGTTCTTCTTTTTTCCAATTTCAGTAATTGTGTCTTTAGACTATTCATTTGGGAATGTTCTTCCTTCTTTAAATAGGCTTGGATTGCAATATACTTTCCTCTTAGAACTGCCTTTGCTGTGTCCCACAGAAGTTGTGGCTTTGTGTTGTTGTTGTCATTAGTCTCCATATGTTCTTTGATTTCTGTTTTGATTTGGTCATTGTTCCATTGATTATTTAGGAGCATGTTGTTTAGCCTTCACATGTTTGTACATCTTGTTTTTCTTTGTGTAATTTATTTCTAGTTTCATACCATTGTGGTGTGAGAAGCTACTTGACACAATTTCAATCTTTCTGAATTTATTGAGGCTCTATTTGTGGCCTAGTATGTGATCTATTCTGGCAAACGTTCCATGTACACTTGAGACAAATGTTTATCCAGCTGCTTTTGGTTGGAATGTTCTGTAGATATATCTTAAGCCCATCCAATCTAATATATTGTTCAGTGCCTCTGTTTCCTTATTCATTTTCTGTCTGGTTGATCTGCCTTTTGGTGTGAGTGGTGTGTTGAAGTCTAAAATGAATGCATTGCATTGTATTTCCCCTTTAATTCTGTTAGTATTTGTTTCACATATTTAGGTTCTCTTATATTGGGTGCATAGGTATTTATAATGGTTATATTGTCTTGTTGGACTGACGCCTCTATTGTTATGTAATGTCCTTCTTTGTATCTTGTTACTTTCTTTTTTTGAAATCTATATCGTCTGATGTAAATACTGCTTCTCCTTTTTTCTCCATTTTATTTGCATGAAATACCCTTTTTCATCCTTTCACTTTTAGTCTGTGTATGTCTTTGGGTCTGAAATGGGTCTCTTTTTGGCATCAAAGATGGGTCTTGTTTTTTTCCATTCTTCTACTCTATGTCTTTTGATTGGTGTATTCAGTCCATTTATATTTAGGGTCATTATTGATAGATATGTGCTTATTGCCATTTTATTAATTGTTTTCTGGTTGTTTTTATATCTTCTTTCTGTTCTTTTTTTCTTCTCTTATACTCTGCTCTTGGTGTTTGCTGGATTTCTTTAGTGTTGTGATTGGATCTTTGTCTCTTTCTTTCTTTCTTTCTCTCTCTTTCTTCCTCCCTCCCTCTCTCCTTTCCTTTCCTTTTATTGTGTATTTATTGTAGGCTATAGTTCTGTAGTTACCAAAGTTTCAAGGATAGTTTCTTTACTATATAACAATCTATCTTAAATTGCTGATTACTTTATTTCAAACACAATGTAAAGGTACTTCTTCTTCTTCTTACTCCTTCACAGTTTGTGTATTAGATGTCATAATCTGGACTTTTTGTATCTACCTTGACTGATTTTGTGTATAGTTGATTTTGCTTTTGTTTTAATTTTGTACTTGCTTGTTAATTAACTGGACCACTACCTTTACTGTTGGTTTATTTTCAGGTGAAACCTATTTAGCCTTAGGAACATTTCCATCTACAGCAGTCCGTTTAACATATCCTGTTGGGCTGGCTTAGTGATAATGAATTCCTTCAACTTCTGTTTATCTGGTAATTGTTTAATCCCTGCTTCAAATTTAAATTATAATCTTTCCAGGTAGAGCATTCTTAGTTGGAAGTCCTCCTGTTTCAATACATTAAATATTAATTCCTCTCCCTTCTCGCCAGTGAAATTTCTACTGAGAAGTCTGATGATAGCCTAATATGATTTCCTTTATAAGTACTCTTTTTTCCCTCTCTCTCTCTGCCTGTTGTGAATAGTCTGTCATTATCCTTGATCTTAGCTGTTTTAATTATTATATGTCTTGGTGTTGTCTTCCTAGGATTTGTTTTGTTAGAGGATCTCTACATTTCCATGTCCTGAGTGTCTATTTTCTTGCCCAGATTGGGAAAGTTTTCAACAATTATTTCTTCAAAAAACTTTCTATCCCTTTGTCTTTCTCTTCTCTTTCTGGTACCTCTCTTATGTGAATTTTTTTTGTTTGGATTGGTAAAACGGCTCTTTTATTATTATTCCATTCCAAGAGATTCTTTGTTCTCTCTGTTTTACAGCTTCATTGTTTTCCTGTTCCTTATTTTCCATTTCATTTACAGCTTACTCAACATGTAATAATCTGTTATTAAATCCCTCCATTGTGTGTTTCATTTCAGATACTGTGTTCTTGAGCTCTGAGTGGCTTTTTTGCAGGTCTTCTAATTTTTTGTTGAAATTCTCACTAAGATCTTGAATAGTTTTCTGTAGACCTATTAGCATGTTTATGACTTTCACTTTGAAATCTTTATCAAGAAGGTTGGTAATCTCTGTTTCATTTAGTCCTTTTTCTGTTGTTTTATCTTGTTTTTCTGTTTGGAATATATTCTTCTGCCTCCTCTTTTTGTCAGTGTTTCTTCCTTTGTATTAGATGGATCTGCTATGTTTTATGGACTAAAGAGTAATAGCTTTATGAATAAGGTGCCCTCTAGTGCCCAGAATCTCAAGACTCTCTATTTTCCTGTGCAGGAGCCCTAGATGTTGGTATGCAGTGAGTGCGGTCACCTGTTTGTCTGGCTTTTAGTGGTTTGATTCTAGGCAGGCAGTTTGTTTTGGTTGCACTTTGTGATCAGTGCAGAAGTCTCTGCTGGAGTTGCTGTGGACAGGACTGCCCTCTGCCTGACCTGCAGTAATGGTGGGGACTAAAGGGTTAATGGGGTGGGTGGTATGATGTGTAGCTCTGCCCAAGGCCATCTCTCAGCACCTGGCTTGGACACACACAGGGAGGAAGGAACTCTTGGTATTGGCTCCTGCAGGTACCTCCCTGGTTGGGCTAAAATGGACCCAAGAAATCTTGGAGGGCATCCCTTTTCCTACCTCGCAGCAAAGTCTGACCTACTGCTGGGTCACAGGGTGGTCTTCTGGCCACCCATGCAGGCAGGAGTCTAGGGGTTGTGTTGTCAGCAAGGGGGATGGAGCATCTGGGGCTTCTGAGAGTTCTGACCTGTTGGGGAGGTATCGTCCACTTGCCCTTTATCCTGAGAAGAGAGCTCTGTATAGCACTTGCCCCTCTGATACCCCTCGCACTGCTTGAAAGTCTTTCAAACTGCCCACTTTGCTTTTGTCTCAGGGGGACAGATGGAGTGTGCCTATTCCCCATAAACAGCTGGGATCTCAGTCTCCCCGAGTGTTCTGCCTGTCTTTGTTGTCCAGCCTTGCTGATCACCAGAACACCATGTAATGTAGGCTCATGCTTCTGGAGCAGATCTCTAGGGCCAGGTGTTCTGTGATCCTGAGATCCTACCTCTTCCCCACTCCATTCATCTTTCTCCTGCCTGTGGGCTGGTGTGGGGGAGAGGGCCTGGGTGCTACTCGATCTGGCTTAGCCACTTTACTCTTTTCTGTGAGGCCTTCCTCCCCAGCTGTAGGTAGTCTCTTCTGCAGCCTTCAGGTCATTTTCAGGTTTAGTGTATTTGCTGTATTTTCATGTTTTATGTGTTTTTGGGAAGAGGTTTCTGCCTTGCTTCCTATTCCACCATCTTTTTTCCATCCTATCCTCATTTTAAAACAATTCTAATTTCTTTCGGTCATTGAGTTTGGATAGTCTTCCAAGTTGCTGATTTGTTCTGAATTCTGTAATCTGCTGTTATTTCCCTCCAGTGTATTTTTAATTTCAGTTATTGTATTCAATTCTGCTTGGTTCTTTTTAAATATTTTCTATCTCTTTGTGGAAGTTCTCAGTGAGTTCATCCACTCTTCTCTGAAGTCTGGTGAGCATCTTTATGACCATTGCTTTGAACTCTTTATCAGTAGAGTGGTTATCTCTATTCCAATTAGTTCTTTTTCTAAGGTTTTGTTTTTTCCTTTCATTTGGAACATATTCCTCTGTCTCCTCTTTTTGTCTGAATTTCTGTTTATTTATATGTATTATATTTATTTATATGTAGGTCAGCTACATCTCCTCATCTTGAAGGTAGTGGCTTTATGTACAAGGTGTGCTGTGGGGTCCAATAGTGCAATCCCACTTGTTACCAGAACCAGGTGCTTTAAGGTTCTCTTCTGTGTGAGATTTATGTTCCATCCTCTTGTGACTGGATCTTGATAGCTGGGGAAACACTGGGGGGTAAGGCTCACCCCTAGAGTTCTGGCTGAGAGGCCCACCTGCAGCTGGGCTGGGCCTTATGGTGGGTGGGTATAGTTATCCCCTAACAAGATGGATGAAAGACATGGCTACAACTGTTGCTGGCCAGCTGGTGAATAGGGATGCTCCCCCCATCCCCAGAGCAAGACTCACTCTGGAGGAGTGTCAGCTAGGACAAAGAGGTTGGATGGTTCAGGTTTGCAGTGGAACACTGGGGCAGGGCAAGAAGTATTAGCAAGGTCGATGGAGAGTGTCAGAACTGGCTCCTGCCACTGTCGGCCCTGATAGGCTAAAGGAGGGCAAGAAAAATGGTGCCTGCCAGGCCTTTCTGTCAGAAGGAAGTTCATACATATTGCTGCCCCTCTGGCATATACCCTGCCGTTAGTCAATAAATCTTCACACATAACCCAGGCACTTTTCAAACTGCTGCCTCTGTGGTGGATATTGGAGTGAAAGATACTGTGTACTAGACTGTTAAGTATATTGCCTCAGCTTTTTTTTTTGGCCCTCTGGCTTCCTGGAGTTAAATCCTGGTGATTTTCAAAGCTCCCCATGTGGTACATCCACATTGGAAGACAGTTTGGAAGTTTCTTACAAAACTAAACATGCTCTTAGCATAAGATACAGTAATCATGTTCCTTGTAATTTACCCAAATTAGTTGAAAAATTATGTTCACAAAATATATGCAAACAGATGTTTATAGCAGCTTCATTCACAATTGCCTAACTCGGAAATAAGCAAGATGTTCTCCAGTAAGTAAGTGGATAAATAAATGGTGGTATATCTAGACAATGGAATACTATTCACTGCTAAAAAGAAATGAGCTATAAAACCATGAAATGTTGTGGAAGAAATTTAAATGCATATTACAAAGTGAAAATGCTACATAATGTATGATTCCAACTGCATGACATTCCAGAAAATGCAAAACTATGGAGACTCTAAAAAGCTCTGGTTTTCATGGGTTAGGTGGGGAAAGGGATAGATATTCTAGGTACCGAAAAGTTTTAGGTCAGTGAAAATACCCTGTATGATACAATAATTATACATTTTCCAAACCCATAAAACATACAACATGAAGAGTGAACCCTTAGGTAAACTATGGCTTTTTGTTGGTTATACTGTGGCCATGTACATTCATCAATTGCAACTAATGTCCCACTCTAGTGGGAGATGTTGATGATAGGGTATGGTATACATGTGCAGGGACAGGAGGTGTATGGGAAATCTTTGTATCTGCCCCTTAATTTTACTGTGAACATAAAACTTCTGTGAAAAAATGAAGGATTAAAACAAAAAGGAAGTTCCTTAAGCTAATGTGTTTATTATTCATCGTTCAATACACATAACAGAAACGCTTTTAGGTATTCTAATCAGGAAAGTATTGTGCTATACATCTTTTTGCCACTCAACATCTATTTTCACTTTTTCCCATCCTGCTCTGTGATACAGGTAGGTGAATTCATATGGACTGATCTCTCATGTTTCCATGCCATCTAATCTCCTGTTGAGTTTAAAAGGAAATTGAAGAGAAGAATAATGTTGCCATATAATGACAGACATATAAACCAATGGAACAGAGTGGAGAGCTCAGAAACAAACCCTTAAGTATATATGGTCAAATAATCTTTGATAAAGGTACAAGGGCTATACAATTAAGAAAGGGTAGTCTTATTAAAAATGGACTTGCTTGGGAGAGGCCTAAAGATGGTGGCGTGAGAGGTGAGACAGAAACCTTCCCCCCAAACCACATATATATGAAAATATAACAAATACATCTAATCCTGAAAGAGCAACAGGAAAGAAGGCTGAAGCAGATTGCCTACACCTGGGGAAAACAGCAGACATCAAGGAAAAAGGTAAAGTACCAAAGCCATGATCTGGCAGAATCCAAACCCTTTCCACAACCCAGATCACCATATGGAGGAAGAGAAACAGAGTGGGGAGTGGGTGGAGGCCTAGGACTGATGAACACCCAGCCCTGAAGATCTGCTCTGGGAGCATAAACCTACAGTACATGGTGCTTGGGAGATTAGTGGGGTTGGAAAGGTAAGATAGATGGACTATTTGGAGAGACTGAGATTCCACCTGCTTGTGGAAAACAGGGACCCACATCAGGCCACTCTGGGACAAACGAAAGGCAGGCAGCCTAAGAGACTTTCTAACAGCAAGTGGGCTGCTAAAGGGACAAGGATTGCACAGAGAATGCTGCTCAGGAGAAAGGACAGGTGGACAAAATTGTCCAGGTGCACTCAGCCCAGCAAGTTGGGGACTTTCAGGAGCTTCAGGTACTCCATTCCCCTAGCTGGCTACACAGCTATGAAGCCCACCACCACAATATGCAGCGTGCTGTGCCTTCCTTCTGGGCAACACCAGCTCACAAAACGGCTGCCCCGACATTGTGCCAGGCCAGCCAGAGGGCGGCCCAGCTGAAGGCAGGTAGAAGTTCAAAGCATAGAGGCTTTTCCCTGCACACTTGGCCCAATGACCGTGGCAGTGGAGACAGGCACTGCAGCCGTGAAGGAGGAAATAGCTCTTTCCTCCCAACAAGCACCAGTGCCCTCACCTGCAACCCCTGCCATTGCTACAGTGGCTGAGCAGCTCCAGGGAGTAGAGCTTCTGGACACTAGAGGGAGCCACCTACAAATAGAAATGTCAAAGGAACCTGGTTCAAACTAAAATACCACAAACACCATAAAGAGGGCCAAGTGAAACTGAACCCATTAATCTTCCTGAAAGAGATTTCAAAATTAAAATCATAAAATGTTCACGGAACTACAGAAAAATATATGAGGACTCAGGGAGGAATTCAAGAAGGAGATACAAATGTTCGAAGAATACAGTACCTGAAATGAAACATAGAATGGAGGGATTTCAAGGCAGATTAGAGGAAGTTGAGGAAACAGTAAATGAAATAGAAATTGGAGAAAAGAAATACAAAGAAGCTGAGGCACAGAGAGAAAAAACGATCTCTAAGAATGAAAGAATATTGAGAGAACTCTGTGACCAATCCGAATGGAACAATATTTCCATTATTGGGGTACCAGAAGAAGAGAGAGAAAAAGGGATAGAAAGTGTCTTTGAGGAGGTAATTGCTGAAAACTTCCCCACTTTGGGGAAGGAGATAGTCTCTCAGGCCATGGAGGTGCACTGATTTCCCAACACAATGGACCCAAGGAAGACAACACCAAGATATGTAATAATTAAAATGTCAAAGATCAAGGATAAGGACAGATTATTAAAAGCAGCCAGAGAGAGAAATAATATCACGTACAAAGGAAAACCCATCAGGCTTTCATCAGAGTTCTCAGCAGAAACTTTACAGGCAAGAAGGGAGTGGCATGATATATTTACTTCAATGAACCAGAATGCCTCGAGCCAAGAATACATCATCTGGCAAGATAATCATTTAAATTTGAAGGAGAGATTAAACTATTTCCAGATAAGTAAAAGCTGAGAGAATTTACCTCCCACAAATCGTCTCTACAGTGTATTTTGGAGGGGCTGCTATAGATAGAAGTGTTTTCCTGAGGCTAAATAGCAGTCATAAGAGGAAATTAAACCACAGTAAAGAAAGTAGAACAATTAATTACTAAGCAGATGCAAAATCAAATCAACTATCCACAAAGTCCGTCGAGGGATAGACAAAGAATTCAGAATATAACACCTTATATACAAAGAATGGAGGAGGAAGAAAAACGAGGATAAAAGAAAAAAAGAAACTGTATATTGTGTTTGTAATACTATACTAAGTGAATTAAATTACACTGTTAGATAGTGAGGAAGTTACCCTTGAACCTTTGGTAACCATGAATCTAAAGCTGGCAATGGCAATAAGTACATATCTATCGATAATCAACCTTAATGTAAATGGTCTAAATGCACCATTCAAAAGACATAGAGTCACAGAATGGATAAAAAAAACAAGACCCATCTCTATGCTGCCTACAAGAGACTCACTTTAAACCCAAAGACATACACAGACTAACAGTGTAGGGATGGAAAAAGATACTTCATGCAACGAATAGGGAGAAAGATCAGGAGTTTCAGTACTTGTATCAGACAAAATAGACTTCAAAACAAAGAAGGTCACAAGAGACAAAGAAGAACGTTACATAATGATAAAGGGGTCAGTCCGGCAAGAGGATATAACCATTATAAATATCTATGCACCCAACACAGAAGCACCTACATATGTGAAACAAATACTAACAGAATTAAAAGGTGAAATAGAATGCAATGCATTCATTTTAGGAGACTTCAACACTCCATTCACATCAAAGGACAGATCAACCAGACAGAAAATAAGTAAGGAGACAGGGGCACTGAACAATGCGTTAGAACAGATGGACCTAAGAGACATCTACAGAACACTCCACCCCAAAGCAGTAGGATACACATTCTTCTCAAGTGCGCATGGAATATTTTGAAGAATTGATCATATACTAGTCCACAAAAAGAGTCTGGGTAAATTCAGAAGGATTTAAGTTGTACCAACTAGCTTCTCAGACCAGAAAGGTATGAAACTAGAAAAAATTATGCAAAGAAAATGAAAAAGCCCACAAACACATGGAGGCTTAAAAACATGCTCCTAAATAATCAATGGATCAATGACCAAACAAAAACAGAGATCAAGCAATGTATGGAGACAAATGACAAAATAACTCACCACTGCCAACCCTGTGTCATGGTGCAAAGGCTGTACTAAAAGGGAAGTATATTGCAATACAGGCTTACCTCAGGAAAGAAACACAATCCCATATGAAAAGTCTAAACTCACAATTTACAAAACTAGAAGAAGAACAAATGAAACCCATAGTCAGTAGAAGGAGGGACATAATAAAGATTGGAATGGAAATAAATAAAATCAAGAAGAATAAAACAATAAAAAGAATCAATGAAAGCAGGAGCTGATTCTTTGAGAAAACAAACAAAATAGATAAACTCCTAGCCAGACTTATCAAGAAAAAAAAAAGAGTCTACACACATAAACAGAAACAGAAATGAGAAACAAAAAATCACCAAGGACACCACAGATATACAATGGATTATTAGAGAATACCATGAAAAATTATATGCTAATAAACTGGATAACGTAGAAGAAAAGGACAACTTTCAAAGACTGACCCAGAAAGAAACAGAAAATCTGAATAGACCAATCACCTGCAATGAATTGAATTGGTCATAAAAAACTACATAAGCTACAAGGCATCCAGATTGGTAAAGAAGAAGTCAAATTGTCACTATTTGCAGATGACATGATATTGTACATAAAAAACCCTAAAGACTCCACTCCAAAAATACTAGAACTAATATCTGAATTCAGCAAAGTTGCAGGATACAAAATTAACACACAGAAATCTGTTGCTTTCCTATACACTAACGATGAACTAACAGAAAGTGAAATCAGGAAAACAATTTCATTCACAATTGCATCAAAAAGAATAAAATACCCAGGAATAAACCTAACGAAGGAAGTGAAAGACCTATACCCTGAAAACTACAAGACACTCCTAAGAGAAATTAAAGAGGACACTAACAAATTGAAATGCATCCGAAGCTCTTGGCTAGGAAGAATCAATATTGTCAAAATGGCTATATTACCTAAAGCAATCTACAGATTCAACACAATCCCTATCAAACTACCAACAGCTTTCTTCAATGAACTAGAACAAGTAATTCTAAAATTCATATGGAACCACAAAAGACCCCGAATAGCCAAAGCAATCCTAAGAAGGAGGAATAAAACAGGGGGAATTACGCTCCCTGACTTCAAGCTCTACTACAAAGCCACAGTAATCAAGACAATTTGGTATTGGCACAAAAACAGACCCACAGACCAGTGGAACAGAATAGAAAATCCAAACATGAACCCAAACATATACAGTCAATCAATATTTGATAAAGGAGCCTTGGATATACAATGGGGAGATGACAGCCTTTTCAGCAGCTGGTGTTGGAAAAACTGGACAGCTACGTGTAAGAGAATGAAACTGCACTATTGTCTAGCCCCATACACAAAGGTAAACTCAAGGTGTATCAAAGACCTGAATGTAAGTCATGAAACCATAAAACTCTTAGAAAAAAACATAGGCAAAAATCTCTTGGACATAAACATGAGCAACTTCTTCATGAACATATCTCCCCGGGCAAGGGAAACAAAAGCAAAAATGAACAAGTGGGACTATATCAAGCTGAAAAGCTTCTGTACAGCAAAGGACACCATCAGTAGAACAAAAAGACATCCTACAATATGGGATAATATATTCATAAATGACGTATCTGATAAGGGGTTGACGTTCCAAATATATAAAGAACTCACGCACCTTAACAAACAAAAAGCAAATAATCCAATTAAGAAACGGGCAGAGGACATGAATAGAGACTTCTCCGAAGAAGAAATTCAGATGGCCAACAGGCACATGAAAAGATGCTCCACATCGCTAATCATCAGAGAAATGCAGATTAAAACCACAATGAGATATCACCTCACACCAGTGAGGATGGCCAACATCCAAAACACAAACAACAACAAATGTTGGCGATGATGTGGAGAAAGGGGAACCCTCCTACACTGCTGGTGGAATGTAGATTAGTTCAACCATTGTGGAAATCAGTATGGAGGGTCCTCAAAAAAACTCAAAATAGCAATACCATTTGACCCAGGAATTCCACTCCTAGGATTTTACCCTAAGAATGCAGCAGCCCAGTTTCAAAAAGACATATGCACCCCTATGTTTATCGCAGCACTATTTACAATAGCTAAGAAATGGAAGCAACCTAAGTGTCCATCACTAGATGAATGGATAAAGGAGAAGTGGTACATAAACACAATGGAATATTATTCAGCCATAAGAAGAAAACAAATCCTACCATTTGCAACAACATGTATGGAGCTAGCGGGTATTATGCTCAGTGAAATAAGCCAAGCCGAAAAAGACAAGTATCAAATGATTTCACTCATATGTGGAGTATAAGAACTGAGAAAAAAACTGAAGGAACAAAACAGCAGCAGACTCACAGAACCCAAGAACGGACTAACAGTTACCAAAGGGAAAGGGACTCAGGAGGATGGGTGGGAAGGGAGGCACGAGGGGGAAAAAGGCATTACGATTAGCAGACATAATGCTGGGTGGGGAGGCACGGGGAGGACTGTACAACTCAGAGAAGACAAGTAGTGATTCTATAGCATCTCACTTCAAAATAAAAAAAAATTGGCAAATTAAAAATTGAACTGGGAAGTCGACTTTTAATGGTGATCTCTTTTTAGTGCATACAGATATCAAATTAGAATGTATACCTGAAATTTATATAATGTTATGTACTAAGTTTACCTCAATAAA
Source organism: Smutsia gigantea (assembly GCA_032199065.1). Lineage (NCBI taxonomy): Eukaryota > Metazoa > Chordata > Mammalia > Pholidota > Manidae > Smutsia > Smutsia gigantea. The sequence goes on from JAVSCE010013112.1 coordinate 69,321, forward strand.
AAAATTTGGAAGAGAAAAAAAACATGCATGAAGAGAAAAACCACTCCATGTTCTCAATTGGTGCTGAAAAAGCATTTGACAGGATTGAATACCTCTTCATGATAAAAATATTCAATAAAGTTGGAATGGAAGGAAACTACCTCAACATTCTAAAGGCCATTTATGAACAACCCACAGCTAACATCATACATAGTGGTGAGAAACTCGAAAGTTTTCCTCCTATCAGGAACAAGGCTTATCAGCAAATTCAGGAAAATGGCTGAATACGAAATCCCCCATAAAAATTAGTTACATTTCTTTATGCTAACAATAAACAATCCATAAAGAAATTAAGGAACATAATTCCATTTAAATAGCATCAACCTCCCTCCCAACAATACTAAGGAATTAGGAATTAGAAAAGGAGATAAGACACTTGTATGATGAAAACTATAAAACATTGCTGGAAGAAATTAAAGAAGCCATAAATGAATGGGAACACATCCCATGTTCATGAATTTGAAGACTTAATAGTGTTAAGATGACAATGCCATCTAATGTGATCTACAGATTCAGTGCAATCCCCTGTACTATCAAGTGTTTATAAGGGTGCCAAGATCACCTCAGTAATATTTTTTTATTGTGCAAATGACTTCATATTATTAGAATTTAATATTAAGAGAAAGAGTTATAAAGGAACTGGTAATAATAGTTGCCTCTGCAGTGGCTGACTGCAAGCTTGGAGGGTAGTGGTGGGGAAGACTTATCATTCTGAATTTTCTTTCTTTTTTCTCCTTATTCAAGGAAATCACCTCTCTTTCTATGTACATATTTTTCAGTTTGAATAAAAACCTTCAAAAACACCTAAGACAAGAATAAAATGTAAGAAAAACTCTCCAAGATTCACTGTTATAAAGAACTATTATAGTATTAAATGAAAATAATTAAATTAGAAAAACAGAACATGGACAGCTCTGAAATTAGTTACAAATAATCAAGTCATTTATTTGTATTGAGAAGCATTAATGTATTCTGACCTGTTGCTTTTCCAAGTTCATGGAAAAAGAAAGTAAAAAGCACTTATAAAATGCTCAATGTTTTACTTATAAATTTTTAGATTGTATTTCTTTTAATCCAATCAATTCAGATTAGGATAAATTTATTCTATTTAGAATGCCTTCAAGCAGCTGTCCCTTTGATAGCCTCTATTTTTTTGTAAATTTTCTCATCTTTTCTTGATCACAATTGATCAGATTTGCTAACAATTTGACATCAGAAAGTTTTTTGTGTCTAAATTTTAAACTAGCTTCTAAATCTTTGAAATGACTTTCAATATTCATCTTGTAACTGAAATCCTCCATCATTAAATGCAATCTATTTAGTTCTCTCATCTCCATTTCTAAGGCTACCAGCATCAGTTCTTGTCCAGACTAACTCAACAGCTTTCCAGATTCTATTCTTGCTACCCTCCATCATTCTCTACAAAGCAGAGTTATTTGCTAATGTCATATTGTAAAATTTACTTTGGACATGATGTAACATTTACATTACAGTGTATCATTTTTCACTTAAAGTCCTATTTCTGGCTTCTCCATGTACTCAAATAAAATTCGACCTCATGGTATAGAAGGCCCTACTTGAACCTATTCCTGCCTAGTTCTTCACCCTCCTCTGGTGCACTCTTTCCCTGGATCTAGTTCTCTTCACCCTTTTGACCTTTAAAGGTAGGGTAACTTTGATTTTTGTTTTACTTCCTGTCTACAACTGTCTTTCCCTGGTTATTCTAATAGCTGCTCCATTGGCATATCTCAGGTTAAATGTTAAGAAATTTAGAAAGTCTTAGAAAGATTTCCCAATGATCAATAGCATATTGTTATTCTTTTTTTAAAAGTGTCATTGATATAAAATCTTGTTAGTTTCACATACACAGCACAGTGGTTCAACATTCACCCATATTACCAAGACTTCACCCACTCCATTAATGTCACTGTCTATCAATGTAGTAAGAGGTTGTTAAAGGTATGATTGATATACAATCACATGAGCAACATTGTGGTTACTAGATTCCCCCCATTATCAAGTCCCCACCACATACCCCATTACAGTCACTCTCCATCAGCGTAGTAAGATGCTATAGAGTCACTACATGTCTTTTCTGAGTTATACTGCCCTCCCCGTGTGCCCCCACATTATGTGTACTAATCATAATGCCCATTAATCCCATTATCACTCCCTACCCCCCCGCACCCCCCCGCCCCCCAGTCCCTTTCCCTTTGGTAACTGTTAGTCCATTCTTGAGGTCTATGAATCTGGTGCTGTTTTGTTCCTTCAGATTTGCTTTGTTCTTTTTTTTTTATAATTTCTTTTGGTATCATTATTCTACAATTACATGTGCAATATTATGGTTATTAAACTACCCCCTTCATCAGGTCCCCCCCACCAACCCCATTACAGTCACTGTCCATCAGCGTAGTGAGATGCTATAGAATCACTACTTGTCTTCTCTGAGTTGTACAGCCCTCCCCGTGCCCCCCCAACATTACATCTTCTAATCGTAATGCCCCTTTTTCCCTCTTATCCCTCCCTTCCCGCCCATTTTCCCCAGTCCCTTTCCCTTTGGTAACTATTAGTCCGTTCTTGGGTTCTGTGAGTCTGCTGCTGTTTTGTTCCTTCAGTTTTTTTCTCAGTTCTTATACTCCACATATGAGTGAAATCATTTGATACTTGTCTTTTTCGGCTTGGCTTATTTCACTGAGCATAATACCCGCTAGCTCCATCCATGTTGTTGCAAATGGTAGGATTTGTTTTCTTCTTATGGCTGAATAATATTCCATTGTGTATATGTACCACCTCTTCTTTATCCATTCATCTACTGATGGACACTTAGGTTGCTTCCATTTCTTGGCTATGGTAAATAGTTTTGCGATAAACATAGGGGTGCATATGTCTTTTTGAAACTGGGCTGCTGCATTCTTAGGGTAAATTCCTAGGAGTGGAATTCCTGGGTCAAATGGTATTGCTATTTTGAGTTTTTTTGAGGACCCTCCATACTGATTTCCACAATGGTTGAACTAATCTACATTCCACCAGCAGTGTAGGAGGGTTCCCCTTTCTCCACATCATCGCCAACATTTGTTGTTGTTTGTGTTTTGGATGTTGGCCATCCTCACTGGTGTGAGGTGATATCTCATTGTGGTTTTAATCTGCATTTCTCTGATGATTAGCGATGTGGAGCATCTTTTCATGTGCCTGTTGGCCATCTGAATTTCTTCTTCGGAGAAGTCTCTATTCATGTCCTCTGCCCGTTTCTTAATTGGATTATTTGCTTTTTGTTTGTTAAGGTGCGTGAGTTCTTTATATATTTGGAACGTCAACCCCTTATCAGATACGTCATTTATGAATATATTATCCCATATTGTAGGATGTCTTTTTGTTCTACTGATGGTGTCCTTTGCTGTACAGAAGCTTTTCAGCTTGATATAGTCCCACTTGTTCATTTTTGCTTTTGTTTCCCTTGCCCGGGGAGATATGTTCATGAAGAAGTTGCTCATGTTTATGTCCAAGAGATTTTTGCCTATGTTTTTTTCTAAGAGTTTTATGGTTTCATGACTTACATTCAGGTCTTTGATACACCTTGAGTTTACCTTTGTGTATGGGGCTAGACAATAGTGCAGTTTCATTCTCTTACACGTAGCTGTCCAGTTTTTCCAACACCAGCTGCTGAAAAGGCTGTCATCTCCCCATTGTATATCCAAGGCTCCTTTATCAAATATTGATTGACTGTATATGTTTGGGTTCATGTTTGGATTTTCTATTCTGTTCCACTGGTCTGTGGGTCTGTTTTTGTGCCAATACCAAATTGTCTTGATTACTGTGGCTTTGTAGTAGAGCTTGAAGTCAGGGAGCGTAATTCCCCCTGTTTTATTCCTCCTTCTTAGGATTGCTTTGGCTATTCGGGGTCTTTTGTGGTTCCATATGAATTTTAGAATTACTTGTTCTAGTTCATTGAAGAAAGCTGTTGGTAGTTTGATAGGGATTGTGTTGAATCTGTAGATTGCTTTAGGTAATATAGCCATTTTGACAATATTGATTCTTCCTAGCCAAGAGCTTCGGATGCATTTCAATTTGTTAGTGTCCTCTTTAATTTCTCTTAGGAGTGTCTTGTAGTTTTCAGGGTATAGGTCTTTCACTTCCTTCGTTAGGTTTATTCCTGGGTATTTTATTCTTTTTGATGCAATTGTGAATGAAATTGTTTTCCTGATTTCACTTTCTGTTAGTTCATCGTTAGTGTATAGGAAAGCAACAGATTTCTGTGTGTTAATTTTGTATCCTGCAACTTTGCTGAATTCAGATATTAGTTCTAGTATTTTTGGAGTGGAGTCTTTAGGGTTTTTTATGTACAATATCATGTCATCTGCAAATAGTGACAATTTGACTTCTTCTTTACCAATCTGGATGTCTTGTATGTCTTTGTTTTGTCTGATTGCCGTGCCTAGGACCTCCAGTACTATGTTGAATAACAGTGGAGAGAGTGGGCATCCCTGTCTTGTTCCTGATCTTAGATGAAAAGCTTTCAGCTTCTTGCTGTTAAGTATGATGTTAGGTGTGGGTTTGTCATATATGGCCTTTATGATGTTGAGATACTTGCCGTCTATACCCATTTTGTTGAGAGCTTTAATCATGAATGGATGCTGAATTTTGCCAAATGCTTTTTCAGCATCTATGGAGTTGATCATGTAGTTTTTGTCCTTCTTTTTGTTGATCTGGTCGATGATGTTGATGGATTTTTGAGTATTGTATCATCCTTGCATCCCTGGGATGAATCCCACTTGATCATGGTGTATGATCCTCTTGATGTATTTTTGAATTCGGTTTGCTAATATTTTGTTGAGTATTTTTGCATCTACGTCCATCAGGGATGTTGGTGTGTAATTTTCTTTTTAGGTGAGATCTTTGCCCGGTTTTGGTATTAGAGTGATGCTGGGTTCATAGAATGAGTTTGGAAGTATTTTCTCTTCTTGTATTTTTTGGAAAACTTTAAGGAGAATGGCGGTTATTTCTTCTCTATATGTCTGGTAGAATTTAGAGGTGAATCCATCAGGTCCGGGTTTTTTTTTCTTGGGTAGTTTTTGATTACCGATTCAGTTTCGTTGCTGGTGATTGGTCCGTTTAGTTTTTCTGTTTCTTGCTTGGTCAGTCTTAGAAGGTTCTATTTTTCTAAGAAGTTGTCCATTTCTTCTAGGTTTTCCAGCTTGTTAGTATATAGATTCTCATAATATTCTCTTATAATTCTTTGTATTTCTCTGGGGTCCATCGTGATTTTTCCTTTCTCACTTCTGATTCTGTTTATGTGTGTAGATTCTCTTTTTCTCTTAATGAGTCTGGCTAGGGGTTTATCTATTTTGTTTATTTTTTAAAAGAACCAGCTCTTGGTTTCATTGATTTTTTCTATTGTTTTATTCTTCTCAATTTTATTTATTTCTTCTTTAATCTTTATTATATCCCTCCTTCTGGTGACTTTGGGTCTCATTTGTTCTTCTTTTTCCAATTTCACTAATTGTGTCTTCAGACTCTTCATTTGGGAATGTTCTTTCTTCTTTAAATAGGCCTGGATTGCAGTATACTTTCCTCTTAGAACTGCCTTTGCTGCGTCCCACAGAAGTTGTGGCTTTGTGTTGTTGTTGTCATTAGTCTCCGTATATTCTTTGATTTCTGTTTTGATTTGGTCGTAAACCCATTGATTAATTAGGGGAATGTTGTTAAGTCTCCATGTATTTGTGAGCCTTTTTGATTTCTTTCTAAAATTTATTTCTAGTTTTATGCCTTTGTGATCTGAGAAGTTGGTTGGTAGGATTTCAATATTTTTGAATTTACTGAGGTTCTTTTTCTTCCCTAGTATGTGGTCTATTCTGGAAAATGTTCCATGTGCACTTGAGAAGAATGTGTATCCTGCTGCTTGTGGGTGCAGAGTTCTGTAGATGTCTGTTAGGTCCATCTGTTCTAGTGTTTTTCAGTGCCTCTGTGTCTTTACTTATTCTCTCTCTGGCTGATCTGTCCTTTGGAGTGAGTGGTGTGTTGAAGTCTCCTGAAATGAATGCATTGCATTCTATTTACTCCTTTAAATCTGTTAGTATTTGTTTCACATATGCTGGCGCTCCTGCGTTGGGTGCATATATATTTATAATGGTTATATCTTCTTGTTGGATTGACCCCTTTATCATTATGTAATGTCCTTCTTTATCTCTTGCTACTTTCTTCGTTTTGAAGTCTATTTTGTCTCATACAAGTACTGCAACACCTGCTTTTTTCTCCTTTTTGTTTTCATGAAGTATCTTTTTCCATCCCTTCACTTACAGTCTGTGTATATCTTTGGATTTGAGGTGAGTCTCTTGTAAGCAGCATATAGATGGGTCTTCCTGTTTTATCCATTCTGTTACTCTGTGTCTTTTGATTGGTGCATTCAGGCCATTTACATTTAGGGTGATTATTGATTGATATGTACTTATTGCCATTGCTGGCTTTAGATTTGTGGTTACCAAAGGTTCAAGGGTTGCTTCTTTACTATCTAACAATCTAACTTAACTTTCTTGTTAAGTTATTGTAAACACAGTCTGATGTTTCTTTATTTCTCTCCTTTCTTATTCTTCCTCCTCCATTCTTTATATACTAGGTGTTTTATTCTTTGCCTTTGGTTAGTATTTG